>JABJVR010000683.1:0-20611 GCA_025773905.1 Chitala chitala | reverse complement strand
ATTCCTGGTGAGGGTTGCAGGGAAGCCTGGAGCCCATCCCAGAGCACATAGGGTGCAGGGCAGGGGACACCCAGGGCAGGGCACCAACCTACGACAGGGCGCATTCGCACGCACGCGCGCGCACACAAACACACACACACACACACACAACCACACACACACCAACCTAGCCTGCATGTCTTTGGACTGTGGGAAGAAACCGGAGAACACCCACCAAGCACAGGGAGAACATGCAAACTCCACACACACACACAGACACAAAGCAGGAATCAAACTACAGGTGCTAGATGACAATGCTAACTACCACACCACCATGCCGCCGTGAAAAAAATGTAACTGGTTGAATATATTTTTAACACCACATTGCAAGTGTATTGCTATGTGTTGGTATGCTAGAAGTGCCGGATGTGTCTGCTTTTTTCTCTGATGACCACACATCAACACATATCTTTTAAATAAAGCCTTAGCGAGAACAGAAACTCTGAGGTCTTTTGCTTTTTCAGGAAACCATGACATTTCTGTACACAGATGAAACAGGCGGCAGGTTCTATAATACATCTCTGCATATGTGATAGGTATGTACTCTTTGGTGACATGCTGAGAGGACACAAATAATAATAAGATTTACAACCAAAATATTGCTTTTGGTAGTGACTAGAAACCTCTTTTTTCTGACATCCCTGTCAGGCAGGTAACCTGAGTGACTCCGGTAAAACATCAACATTAATAAATGCCCTAAATTGCAAGGGTAAGAAGAGTATATCAGGTAAGCAATTAAAAGTGAATTTATTTATTTGGGTAAAGTGGTCTAATTTAGAATGGAGTAACATGTAATTTTCTCTGATGGCTGGATTCCCTTCGAAAGGACCCTATGGACAGGGTCATGAAATGTGTCCATTTCAGACCATGTGATTTGACCACACCTACTGCCCGTACTGTGGGGAGGTGACTACACTATCCATGGCTGTTGAAGTGAGGACCACCCACCAGCCAAATTAAAGGAAATTATAGGGAATCTGTAATTTTACATATTACGTGACATGGAGCACATCTTGACAGTTTTTTCCTTTTCTTTGAACTGATTTTAAACCACTAGGACAGCACCCTACACAAGATTACCTCCTGCTAATCAAGTGGCATGTTCATGAGGAAAAGCATGCTGGAATCTTTTTTTTTTTTTTTGCTACTTATTTTAAACTGCCACACAGGTTGAACATTGAAATGGCTTAAAAACTCAGCAAATCACATCCACCACAGAAAATGGGAGAATGGTCAAGTAAAAATGCTGTTTTGTGGGAAAAATATATGATATACAAATTTGAATATTTTGTATGGTATTTGACTTGTGGTAGCATTTTTTTCTTGACATTAAATTGAACCCAAATCTACTATCAGGGTGAGTGTACATCCAGAGTCCCATATGATAAAAATAAATAATTGCAACACTACGAAGTTCTAGAGAGAGGCGTCTTTGACCTGAAAAACCTTGGGGCTCACTGGGGTTTTAATGCACTTGTTACTGAGCCCCTTCATACCATGCCGTAGTGATACTGCATCTTTAAACCTTCAGCTTGTCTGGTATATTGGTTATGGTGACGACACAAGTAATCATGCACACACAGTAATTCATATTATCCCACTGGCTGAAAACACGCCCTCCATCGAAATGAAAGACCTCCATAACCACAACATGCACACAAAGCTCTTCTAATTCACAGCTCCAAAATAAAACCTGGATTTTCCTACAATTTCACATTTACAACCACTTGTAAAGCAAAATTGTAGTGAGCCTTTAATAATAAAACGACACCCCCCACCTCCGGAAAAAAAAAAAAAAAAAAAAAAAAAACATTAAATGGGTTATTTCAGGCCAAATTCTAAGGTAGACATTTGAAAGGTTTTAGTAAAACATATAGTCGAAGTATGTGGTAAACTGCACGAAACTGGATTTGAATAAAGCAAACATTTTGATCATACACTGGTCATTGTGCTTCACTGAATTCGTAACCTGATTTATTTTCAAACCTCATGATAATATTGTCAATAATACCACTAACGGATGTCAAGCACTGGCGCCACCAGCCAGGAAGGTTTTTCATAAATGGTCTCAATTCTGTAAATAGTCCCAGAAGCTTAGGTGAATGATACACGTAAAAATAAATAGTTACACACTATTCTGTAATTCGAAATCTTAACCAGGCTTAATTATTATTATTATTATTATTATTATTATTATTATTATTAATATTATTATTATTATTGCTTAGGTACAGCAAGCAGCAAGGCGTGCACTTTGGAGTAATGCCAAGACAACAGATTTCTGACATCTAACGGTATCCAGCTTTATTCAAGATCAAGTTTTTAACTATGAAAAAACATGTCGTACAAAGGTTTATGTTCAATATGCAATTATAATTTACCTAGAAATGCAAAATAAATAAATCTTGAAAAATACGTATTTTGGTAGAAATTCAGCACACCCAAAGACTATAGGACACAAGAGTAATTTATACATGAAGGCGCACTGGCGTCGTATTTGCACGTATAACGGACAGACCACTTAAAAGTGATTTATTTATTTATTTATTTTTTGTGATTCTCATATTCTCTTGGTGGTTCTTGGCACTAGTGGAGCGGAGCATGTTCCTTGAAAACCAACTATCTAAATTCATATAACAATGGTATTTTTACCGTTATGTGGGTACATTTAATGCGTGTGGATTACCAACTAGACAAAAAAATCACCTGTGTATATTTTCACAAATGAGAGGTCGATGAGAAACTAACTGAAACTCCCTTCACAAGTTGTGTAATACCTCCAACCGGTTAGACTGGGTGGCTTTAAACAGGACAGTGATCAAGACATCCCGACGAACACCAGCGCTTAAGTGCGCATATCATGCCGTTCTCACAATCCGTACACGCTGGCAGTGTTACCTTACTTAGCGATAGAAATTTTTGAAGATCAGGAGATTTGCAGGAAATAGAGTTACTCACAATAAAGTATATAACTGTTCAGGAATAAGCGTTGAGTGTGTTTTAATGCATGTTAAATTTTTTAAACAAAATGCGCTCTATACTTACTGTCCCGTTTTCAAGCTGGAATCGTATTTCCAAACTGTAGTTACTCCAAAAAAGCAATGGAAAATTTAAAATCAACCAGACTCCTCGAAAACCTGGATTATGTCACAACAAGTAAAGTGTAGTTATTTTCCAGAGCAGACACGCGATGTTAAATAATATCATCTTATTTCCGAGAAGAACAGATTGCTGCGTACAAGGCATACAGGGCGTCCCGAGCGAGCGTATTTCGTCTGTACCTCGTTTCCACTTGGGCAGTCTCAAACTGCTTGGAAGTGGCACTGTGCTCCTCTGTCGCTGGTGACGTCACACCACCTCTAATACACACACACACACACACACACACACACAGACACACACACACACACACACACACACACGAGGGCGCGCGCACGCACACACACTCAATTCGTTCTCTCTGTACGTAATTGAAAACAGATTTCATTCCACACAGACGCGCTTTAACAAAACCGAAACTCGAAACAGCAGGTCGTGGTTTTATTTTCTTTATTAATCAATGACCAGCCGTATACACTCTGCGTTTTCTTAGAGTACCAGACATTTGAAGTTGAGTAAATAGCGAGAAAGCGTGGGTTAATGCACATTAACGCGTATCTGCATCTTTTTGCAAAGCCTTTAAGCTACAGCCTAGCAGAAGGGGGCTGTGATGAACAGTTAACTTCTCAGACAAACTGAAATTGCCGCTCTTTGAAGACATTTCCAAGAACGAACTCGTCCGATATCAGGGCTACTATCGTTGTCAGTTTGGCTGGAGATAGCAGTAACAGAACGCGACATCTGATTTGATCAGAAAGAAATACTGCGCTTGAATTGTGTTTAATATTAAACGTTGGCGCAGACTAGTGTCTTTGGACATGCATACACAGATTGAAGAGAGTATAGGTTACTAAACACTACAGTTCATTCATAAACAAGGGTGATTTTTACTTACTTCCTAATTAAGCATTGCTATATATAACAATATAGTGTTGTATAATATATATATATACCACTTACACAGTATTTATTTATAAACGCATATTAAAATTATTAGGGAATTCTGCGTTCAGTAACTGATTCTGAATAGGAAGACAGTGAAAATGCTATATAATTGTTTGTAGTCCACGAAATATTTCTCACAAAGTGTACCTGATGCTTTTGGATTTTCTTTTTTTTTTCAAAGAAACGGATAATACAGAATAAAAAGTATCGTAGTTAATACTTCAGTGTGATTTAGTTTAGTGTTTTTTCTAAGCAGTTTAACTACTGAGGAGCAATAGCTTTGTGGTATCCATATCAAAGGCTTGTTAATGAGGTGCTATCAGGGAAAGACGCTGTAGTGATTCGAGCGAGGAATTCCACATAAGATAAGAGGATGAAACCATTGCCATTGTCTGATCTAATTTAATTTTTTTCTTTTTCAGAAACAAACATCTTTCTTTACCAATTTACCAGAACTGTCCTATAGTTGAAAGGGCGTCTTTGCCGCACTTCTCAAATATTTCCATTGAACACTTTAACATTTTTATTGCCACATAAATCATAATATCTTCATAATCATAATCATAATAGTTTAAAAATTATATTCTGTATTGTGATTATAATGATAACCCAGAGTATTAAATGCTCATTAGCGTGTTTGTTGTTACGGTTACGGAATTTAGGCAGAAGTTTCAGTAAATTATGAGCGCATCGTGAACGAATCACTTGTATGTCGTAAACTCAGAAAGCACGATGTTTCATTAAATCAGTTTAAACGCGTTTTTTTCAGGCTGTAACAAATTAAATCACGACTTGCTGTTCAGAAATCCACCTCTTCGATCATTTCCCCACTCGTACGAATCAATAAAATTTCCAGATGGACCAAAACCAGTTCATAAATTTCCATTGTTACTTGTGCTTATTACTTATTACTGTCAACCAGTGAAAATCAAAATAAATAAATAAATAAATCGCATTCTCTTTACAAGTTCTCCAGTCTCTCAATTTGTGCTACATTCTGCAATTTAGGGTCTCATACAGTGTTGCCACAGAAATATTCTTTTCTAGCACAAGCTCAGGTTAATTTTCATGATGAAATGAAATTTATGTATTCATGTCACCCATCATTTCCCTGGTCACTCATCATCCCCCCGGTCAGTCATCATCACCCCAGTCATCATCATCCTCCCAGGTACTCATCATATCCCTGGTCTCTCAACATCCCTCTGGTCAGTCATCATCACCCCAGTCATCATCATCGTCCCAGGTTCCCATCAATTTTCTGGTTGCTCATCACCCCCCTGGTCACTTGTCATTTTCCCAGTCATCATCATCCTCTCAGTCATCCATCATCCTTCTAGTAACCCATCATACAATGTGAAACTAGAGCACAAACAGTTATATTCTCTGTG
This sequence comes from Chitala chitala, assembly GCA_025773905.1. Taxonomy (NCBI): domain Eukaryota; kingdom Metazoa; phylum Chordata; class Actinopteri; order Osteoglossiformes; family Notopteridae; genus Chitala; species Chitala chitala. Next base: position 15,137 of record JABJVR010000683.1, on the reverse strand, counting down.
CTTGACTGCTGTGAGTGGAGAGTACATTGAAACTTGAATGTCAACAGTTCAAGGGAATCCTGGAGTCATAGCTACATGATCACACTTGTTCTTTATTTTTTCTAGTTTCCATACTACATACTACTAGAGATAGTAGCCCTGCTTGGAAGCTGCATATTCTGGTATTCAAACAACTTACCCTTTCATGTCCTTACAGTGATGTGATCATGCAGTGCAGACTCAGCTGATATAATGAGTGGGAACCAGTGGGGTGATGAACTGATAGAAGAGGAGAAAATTTGAATGATTATCTATGTTTGGGAGAGGTAACAGACTGTGTCAGAGTGGCGTGTGCCAGAAGCAAATGTATGTGAGGCCAGCGTGGATAAGAATTATGTTTACAGATGGGCTGTTGCTGTGAATGCCCAGAGAAAACAAACAGAGAAAAATGAACAGGGAAAAACTGAGTGGCTGAGGACTGCAAGTGTTTGGATTAAATCCCCTTCCCCAGGGCTTTTAGCCAAACAGGAAAGGCGTGTTTGAGGTACCCCAGAGAGAGAGAGAGAGAGGTCAACAAAAGAGAAAGGGGGATGAAAGAGTGTAAAGAAAGATTTGGGAAGGTTAGAGACCTTTCAGAAGGAGAAAGTTAAGCAAACCAGCAATGAAAATGTCAAGATGCTGAGCTTGTGTTATCTGACACAAGGACACACAAAGAGGAAAGAACATGCATTTTAAAATATGTAGAATATTTTAGTGAATGTTTGACTGATACAGTCTCCCAGTGAAAGTACATTTTACGCATAAATTTCATGGACAACTGACAACATTTTTTCTGCATCCTGTTCTAGAGCAACTGACCAGTGACACAAATAGGACAATTTCAGCTCTGTTACACAGGTTGGCAGCTCTCAGCCAACTCCTGCAGATCAAACAGGACCTTGTGAGGAGTAGATAGTCACAGCCCCCCCCAAACCCTTTACCTGAGGGTCTCAGATATTTATGCAGAAAACCATGACCCCAAATCCATTTCAGAATCATAAAGGAGAGAGTGCAGAAAGATATGGGCTCAATTTTGTGTGGTGTGTTTTTACATTTTGGCACTGTAAAGGGAAAGTTTGAAACATAGCCATATAACACCTCTCTGAAAACCCTGTCTTGATCTGTACATTTTTTCATATGCCGAACCAAACTGTCTACCTGTACATTATACCTGTCGTGTGCTACACAAACATCTGCATAGGTGTGATAGAATTATTGCATATGACATTAACTCGTTGACAAATGCAGTGTTTTTACTCAATTGTCATCAAGTTCTTCTTTACATCAAATTTGCTTTAACTGTTACTTTGTAAAAGGAAAGAGCATTTAGCCAGAAATCCATGCAAATATCTTGATTTGTGTTGGTTTTCTTTTGTGAAATAGATAAAAATGTGACATGGATAATCTCTAAAAGTCCAGTTACCTCAAAAAGCAAAGATACGGTGCACAAGATGTCCTGACTACATATGTGTATGTGAAACACACTGTCGCACATGAAACATAGTTTATTTTCATCTTTTTGTCTTTGTATTATAATCAAACTCTGTCTTGAACAGAACACTCTTGGATATCCATTCAACATTATGATGTTACATTATTATTATTGTTATTTTATTTTTTCACCTAGGTAAGGAAACAGCCCCTCAGCTGTTGTAGACATCACAGGCAGTGGTGTGATACGATGCTGTTATTGCATCCATTCATGTTGGACATACAGATACCTGTTCCTTGAGTGAACATACTGGTTGTCTGTGGGAATGTCCCAGTCAGCAAATGTAAACCTTTGCACTAAAACAAAAACACATTTTTGTTGACCAAGGCTCCCATAATGCACTGCTACCAGTCCTTCTCTGTTGGTGCAAATGGAAAAGCTATTATTTTAAACAAAAAAGCCCCATTATTTAAATCAGACTAGAAGCAGTTTAACATGAGGAACCAATTACCCCCCCCCCACACACACACATACACACACACCAGCTTCCCTTCAGTCTGGTCCCTCCACATCATTTTCAACAACACTGGAAAGCACAGACTAAATGCTGGCAAGTCCACGGCTGTTGTGGCACACTGTTCCACAGGTTAATGCTCAAGTTACAGAAGCCATTTGATTCTGCATTAAAACGACCCCTCGGGTGGAATTGTTTTACATGGACACAAATCTCAGCTTGGTCCAAGTGGACTTTAAACTGAAAAATTACAAGAATTGTGCTTGAGAACAGATTCTGCAGTTAAATCTGTTGATGAACACAATTTGTATCAGGCATGCAGGACTTGCAAATATGAATACGAGTGACTTCTGACCTTTGAGAGAATTGTGTCTGAGCAATCAAAGGGTCAAAGGCAATAAATGGCTCCTATTTCTGTTTCCATGTGACTTTGAGGAGCTGTCAGCTGGAAAAGTCCTCACCTCCTCCCCCTACTTCTCCCTTACCCCACAATGGTAAAGCGTTGTTTCCACCTAGCTGAGAGATATTTTCAGCATCTCTTTAGGTTGCTGCGGGCTGATATCACTGGACCACAATCACACCTCACAAATCCAGGAGCTGCCCAAACAGCAGTGCTCAGAGTCAAGTTTGTCCTCCACACCAACTCGCCCCTGAGTAGAAAGACTTTCTCAGCAAGTGGCCACAGATACAGCTGAATCCCGTTTGATCCGTGCGTGTTCAGAAGCAACAATGGAAGCCTTACCTAATATAGGCTTGGGTAAAGCAGTTGTCCACTTTAATGTTCTTTACTAGCTGCTACATTATTAAACCAAATACACAGTGTCTGAAGGACCGTTAAAGAGAACCAGTTAAATAGGTCTAAAATGTCTGGGAAAAAACGAAGGAACAGTTTTTCTCCACTGTGTTAAATTACTTGCATCAGGCTCTGGGACAGTTATTTTTCAGATGTGCACAGATGGTGAATCTGTTTGGTCATAATGGACACCCTGTGCTGTAGAATAAATTTTGAGAAAGTCTCACAAAGGAGATTAAACTTCTCAGGATGTGCCCCCCCGCAACTGTGCAGCACAAACCAGTGGCTGCCAGGGCCTTAGCCAAAACATCAGCTGGAACTCCATTCCTACCCCCCCAATTCCCTAGGGGTTCCCAAACCAGGCCTCCAGAGGATCTGATGCTTGCGGTGGCCCTCACACGCCGTCAGCGCAATGCTACAAAGTTTTCCCCCCAGTTTCAACTCCTCTCAGTAAAATTTAAATAAATCAAGGAAAAGTGCTCACATTTGGCCACATACATGATGTCACGCAGAAGCAATCTGCCTCTTGTAATCTGACGACACAACTCACTTGCCGCAAACCAGCACTTATTTAAATGTTCTGGGGGTGAGTTTGATTTAATCAGGTTAAATTAACCAACGACTAAAATTTCTGCACATTTTTAAGGTAATTTGTGCACTGTAATTTTCCTTGTAATATGGGTTTTCTTTAAAGTACCATATGACAGGCTATATTTTAAATTGTATTATCTGTATGTAAATGGCCCCAGAGACACTTGTTTGATTCAGCATCCTTCCAGCAGCATCTGCTGCCAAGTTTGAGCCAAATGTTATGCTTCACACTCTTTTGGATTCTGCCAGTGAGTTCAGGAGGGGGATTGTGGAGCAACCCCAGGTCCCTCTTGTGCTCACACTTACACTCTGGCGTGGACACTTGTGATGCTGATTCAACAGCAGGATGCATCAGTGTTCTCTCTTGACAGAAGCTCTGCCACAAATGGAAAGGAGAAATGGGACAGTCAGGAGTGCATTGATTAATAACAATAATCATTCTGAAAAAGTTCATTTATTGCATGGAATCAGTTCTTATATTTTATATTCTAACCCTAACCCTAACCCAAACTACACGTCAAGTAAATTTTTAATAACTGACTGACACGTGCAGTGTTTTTGTTAAACACACAGCCTAAGCGTGACAATGTTGTCATATAGAAGTGGCTGTCTGTTGACGTTTTCATTTTATTTGTGAGAGCGTTCTGTCAGCAGTGATGGACATTAGAAGACAGAGAAGTTAAAAACTGCAGTGGAGGGTTGTAGATATGCATGACCAAGTGAACAGAAGCTTAAACATGTTTAACACTTAAACTCAATAAATGGAAGGTACACCAGAAGCTCTGGTCACTTGCCATTGCGGAAAGCTCCGGCAGGCTGACTGGATGCTGCAGTGTCAGGTAATGCAGCACAGATGGATGGTCCTACCTTGTACAGAGGTGGTGCAGAAAGCGCAGAAAGCTTCGCAGCACAACAGAGGCAGGCAATGGAGCAGAATGGTCCTCTTACATACACAGGTAGTATTTAAACACCAGGATCTGTTACACAAATGCAGCAGTTGCTGCAGTTGGATGGTCCTTGGTTACCAATAAGCAGTGTGTAAAAACTGGGATCAACTGCGCAGCCAATGCAATAAGTGCAGCAAGATAGGTCTGAGTTCAAAATGGGCAGGGTATGAGGATCCCAGTAAGAATAGTAAATGCAGTCAGAGCAGACAAGATTGCATCACGCTGTGTGGCTTGAGCGCCCTGCAGCCACACTAAACAAACAGATCCCTTCATTCTGGAAAAGGGGGCAAGGGGGAGGTGAAGGCACAGTAAGACTCCAGCTGTGTGAGTTTTCATTACATCAACCAGAGAAATTCATTAAGGTGACTGAGACAAGCCACGTGATGTCGGCTCAGAGCCTGGCCTGTTCGCTGAGGCTGACTTAATGGCCCACCCAAGACCCCAGCCTCAGTGTGGCTCATTTTAAATCCCTCCCACCCCGTGCCCCTTAGCATCCCAGCCACTTGTTTGTAAAAGTCCCAGGCAAGGGACGCCAAACACATCGTGTGGTCACTCCACCCACGCATTGTGAAACAATTCGATTTGAGGAGACAGTCACTCAAGAAAGCAAAACACATACATTAATCAAAAGACAATAGCTCCGTTTAAGCGGGACATTTTTTATGAATATGACAAACAAATAAAAATGCTGACATTACACCCAAAGAAAATCCCGTTTATTAATTTTTTGCGTCAAGAAAGCCTTAACAAGCCCACAGGAAATTGTCCTTTTCTTTACCTTTGAAACATAAAAAAATTTTAAAAAACTTTTACGTTTAACTGCGAGCCACAAGCAAATCATTTAATCATGATACAACTAATGGACATTAGGATCAAAAACATAAAGTGGCCGATGTGTGTGCGTTGAACCAGGCCGATCGGGAGAGAAATGCTACACATTCCACAGAACTGTCAGTGGGAAGCCAGCCCCCTCCCACCCCATGCTGAGCCATCTTCTGCCAGCTCTGGACGGCGAGCTCAATCTGCTGTGACGCAAATCCCAGCATGCACCTTGGGCCTCTGCTGGTGGCCTTCCAGGCTAAGCGAGGTTGCTGCTGTCATCCAGACGAGCCCCTGGAATTGGACCTTGCGCCTTTAAGGGGCTTCGCTTTCTCCCTCTCTTCCTCCCTCCTTCTTTCCCTCTCTCCTCTCCTCTTCCAGACGCAGCTTGCTTGTTTTCTCTGCCCCTGCTTTGGCCTGCCTGCCCCTCCCACCCACCCCCATATGGTTTATTTGATTTATTGTGGAGCTGCAGAGGGGCTCTGGTTACAGCTTTTGAAGTTGTGAAGGAGTACAGGACCCTCAGCATACGAAGGCCAGACGAGGCACTGCCCGTCGGAGAGAAGGGGCCCTTGTTCCGCTTGGATGGGTAAAAAACCGAGCTCAGGTACGTGAAAGATCTAAGGGTCTGAAGCGAGTATTTTTCAAGGGTTTTACAATACAGCTGGTTTCTGAATTCTGTCTGTGACTGCTCTACCAATGCAAAAAAAATCACACACACAGGCCTGAAAAACATTGCAGATATATTTCCATAAATTAATTATTAGAACAGAAACTCCACATCTGGATTTTGGACAGTTGAATAGAAAACATCCAAATTAGTTTGTCTCCTTGCAAATCGATTTTCCCCAATAGCTGATGAGATCTGCAGGGATGTTTGAAAGCAGCAGCGAGTAAAATTTCACAAGACAAATCTTCAGTTACAGACCAGCTCCTCTAAAGTGGTTGAATAATGAAACAATGACTTCCCACTTCCTATTTAACATCGATTACGTCTGTCACAAGAGGATCATTTCAAGAGAAACAATATGAATGCTAATTGAATTGAGCATTGAGAGAAAACCCATAGATAATGGCAGTAATTGATGATTTAAATATTAATGCTTGAGGTTAATGTATCATTACAATACTTAGCATGAATTTAATAATATAATGATGCTAGAAGAAACATGATCTGAGTAGTGAAAAATATGACATTAGTGTTACCTACAGGAAAGTAGAATTTTTTTTGTGTGGATCCACCATTAAGAAGCACAAAGGGTCTGATTGACAGGGGTGAGAGTTTTGCTTTTTGCAAGCGACATATGGGTCTCAATTAAAACATGTTTGGCCAATAAATAGCCAAATGAGCTTGAGTGGGAGTTAACTGAGGGCGGGGCTTCTTTGTGCTTGTGATTTACGGAAGGACCAGCACTATCTCTGACACTAGGGGTGTCGTGTGGAGTTCAAAGCCCCCTGTTTAACACCCATATTCTGACAGGCCACCACGAAAAGGTCAACAGCACTAGCCCTCGTAGCTAGGGTTTACTCTGAAGTCTAGAAGGGCAGGCTAATCAATGAATAGCTGCCGTTATCCAGAAATGTCCTTATTCTCACCCTTCCCCCAGCCTGTTTGAAAACTGCCTTCTTCCTGTAGTGTATTCAGACTTCTTCACATAGCTCTTGTCTGTCTTAACACAAGAAAGAAAAGCTATTATGTATGTTTTGCACTGCTAAAACCTAATTGAAATTATGTAATGTGTCCATATATTTTTAATAATCCCACTGAAACTCAAAAAAACCTTAAAAATCCAACTGCAGAGAGTTGGGAACACAGACATGAGTCACAGACATGACATGAGTGACGTGTGACAGCAGACATAGCTTGTGCACAATGTGTTTGATTCTGTATGATGTACATGCAGTCTGTCTATCCCTAAAGCAGCAGAACCAGCCAAACTTTACTTCTTCCTATCTAAATCACCATATCAGATCAACATCACTTCCTTCAGCTCTCGTAAGCTCACCATATCAGCACTATGATAAAAATCTTAAACCCCCACCCCCCTACTTCGCCTCTTAGTGGAAACGGTTATACAGGTTTTCATTCCATCTTTAAGAAAGGAACAGCGACTGTGTCACATGTCACGTGTTTTGAATAGGCAGATTGCACTGACTCATGTGAGGCTGTCTAACAGAGGAAATTTATGTTGAAAACTGTGCTCCTACTTGCCTTTCTGCAGACAGAGAGGAAACATTGTCTGAGTGTGAGCAGCAATGACGCAAACTTAAAAAAAATGGAAGTCAGTTTCAGTAATGATTGTTTCAGAGATGACATAGAAATACCTTTGAAATTCTACAGAAACTTCTTTCTGGTCTTTGGCACTTTGACTTAACACCAAAAGAGAGCTGCCCTCTGTGAAAAAAAAGTGTAAAAAGTGTGCTTTTAAAAATTAAACCTATAGCACTTAAAAGTATACTTTAAGCAATGTGCATTAAAGTAATCAAAGTGTATTATTTTTGATTGGCTTCCATCCATCCATCCATCCATCTATCCATTCTCTATATTACAATCTAGGGTCACGGGAAACCTGGGGCCCATCCCAGGAGGCACAGGGCACAGGGCAGGGGACACCCAGGGCGGGGCGCCAATGCACCACAAGGCACACATATGCACAAGCACACACTACAGGCAATTGGGAGACACCAATCAACCTAACCTGCACGCTTTGGATTGTGGGAGGAAACTGGAGAATTTGAGTGGCTTAATACAACTTAAGTGTATTTCAATCAATTAAATACTGTTAAAATACATTTTATATACATTAATTGCCACTTTTGATTGCTTATTTTTTGCAAAATGACAATATTTAAATCACAAATTGTACTTAAAGTGTATTCTTTATGTACTGATAAAGTATAATTAATAAATGTTAAAGAAGATTTTAAGTAGATATTTTTAAAGTGCTTTTTTGAACCTCTTAATTTACTTAATACACAATTTTTAACACACTTGAAATATATGTTAAGCAAACTCTCAGGTGCATGCTGGGACGTCAGTAGGTATTCTGGACCCCCTGACAAAATGTTACTTTGTCATCCCTGACAACCTCTCTTGTTCACCACCCACCCCCAAAGTTATACATATAATCTATGCTATAATTTCATAGTACATTTTAGTGCTGCTATTGTTTTATACAATGTTGTGAGTGGTAAAGTTATAGCAGGCTAAGCAATAGAAAATACCTTGTCTATTCTTCTTGTTCTAGGTATTTAACTCAACAGTAGGGATAGGTATCGATTCCAATACCAAGGCACTACTGGTTTGGTATCGACTACCTTTATGGCAACACTTTTATTATTTTTGAGTAATTTATTTGTGTAAAATTTCATAAAATATTAAAACAACATACACAAGAGACAAAGTTCCTCATTGTCTGCATGTATTCATGAATAGACCCATGTGTTAGCTTGCACATGCATACAAGAGTACACGTACTGCCCTGCTGTTTATCTCTAAAAGAAAAGAAGGGAGTAAACATTCCCAATCCTCAGGCAAATTACCAAAATGTATCTGGGAGCTCTTGATACCTCTGTTCGTGCTGCAGGGGTGTTTTCTACTCAGTCAGAATAAGAGTAATTTCAACCCTAAAAATATTGATGTACTCTTTTTCTTAAACAAAAACCTCAAGATGAAAGATTAGATCACCTTTTGTCTAAAGATAGTTTCAAAAGATTGTGAAATAGTCTTTGTTTGCATGATCACTTTTTTTCATTTTCGTATATAAAGAATTTTATTATGGACAATTTCCAGTGTGTCATTATTTAGTTATAAAAGATTCTCTGTCTCTAATGGCCACACACATTTAGAATTGGTATCGGTATTAGTATCTATAAATTTTTGTACATAAAGTATTTGTACTGGTATTGAATTGAAAAATATCATTATTGCCCATCAGGACGTTACTGCCAGCAACAGTATCCCAGTGGTGACGTTTCTCTTTTAGTTTTAACGTGACTGATTAGTTGTATTTGGATTAATCCATTCTGTGGTAGGAGGGGGACGTGTATTGAACACTCATACATTAGTTAGCTGTTTGGTAGCCATGACAATGGTTGGCTCATTTTTTTAACATTTTCACTGTTAAAATTATGCAATTTTATCATTTAATTATATTTAATGACATTTATATATTCAAGGGCCCTTGTAAAGTGCTGGGCCCCCTGACTCTGTCAGGATAGTTACGTCCCTGGAACTACCCTGAGTGTAGACAGAACATTTGTATGTGAATTTAGTTGGGAAATGTATTGTTATGGTGGTTTTAATAGACAAAAATGCAATTACTGTACAAGGATAATGTCAAAACACGAAAAAGCTCAGAAATTATTAATAATTTAATAGACGGTATATTAAATATTCTTCCTAGAAAGATCTTATAAAAGCACCTTGAACTTGTAAAGAGTCCAAAAGATGTACACTGGTATTCCGTGTGTCTGCTTCAGTGGCACCAACGGAGTCATCCTGAGAAGGTTCTTGCAAGATGTCACCGTAATTCCAAACAGCTGTGGTCATGGTCCGTGCGAACGGCCCCTCGTTTTATTTACCAGAGCATGCGATTTAGTACAAGACAGAATGTCATTGCTGCAGTATATTAGTGACAAGGGGAGTCTCGTTGCCAAGCAAGGACAGTTCCAGAACACTCGCAATCACCCGTTTCTGTGGATAAACACCAAACACCAAAACAGACGAGGACCCAAACTAGGCATTTTCAGTTAACAGCTGGGTTTGTGACGAAGGAAATGGATTTACAGCCACAAGCTTCTATGTTGAAATCCCTGGAAAGTACCTGCTGTGACACTATATAAAAGAACGTGCGAATTGCAGGTTACCAAAATAAATTCTTAAAAAAGACACGAATGAGCCCTCAGAGAGTTGATGGAGTCAGATCACTTTTTCACGTACTTCACGACCTTCCAGATAGAGTGGGTTTGTGCGCATTACTGTATAATACTCACGTAGCTTCAGATAACATAATGGGCCACTCCACTTCATTATAAAGCTTCTTTAAGGCAACAGAACACAAAAATGGCCTTTAGTCTTAACCCATTGCCGGCGTTGTTGTGTTGATACGTCCTGTCCCAGGTGTGTGCAGAGAATTTATGGGTCCTGCAGTGGAGCAGATGTTAGACCTCTTGAAAACAACACATGGATAAGAGCTGGGCCAGTTTGACTGTAGATTATCATGGCAGTTGCTTAAGCTGTTTTACAGTACAGTATAGTGGTCATACAAGGTTGGGAGCTTCTGAGGGAGCACTCTGTTTAAGTCAGAATTGTCAGGGTGTTTGGGCTTACCCCTGTGGGACTATGAACTTCCTCTGGCATTCAACTTCCTCAGCTGTTAAGGGATGCATCAACAACCCCCACATGCAGTCTACGACTGCCCCCAACCCTTCAAAATAACCAGTGAGCAGTTAACAAACTCTCCCACCAGTAGTAAACAATATACTGCGCACTACCACTTTGTCTCCAGGAGAAGATAAATTACATGTCAGAGAGGGAAAGGTTTTAATTAAAGTGTAAGAAAAACAAGGTACAGATCATTGTTTTTAATAAAATGGGTTAAATTCCTTTGCAATAACAAAAGGAAGCTCTAAGTAAAACATTCATTTAAAAATAAGGATTTAAAAAACAGAATCACACCAACTCTTTTAGCAGATTTAACACATCATTATATTGTTTTTTCAATAACTTGCAGTATTGCTTTCTGTTATTTTCCTTTATTTTCTTGTGTAATTAGTTAATTGCCTAATTACATTGAGCCAATATCATAATTTTCTATTTTTTGTTAGTTCTATTTTCTCATAATAGTTCAGTGCATTACACACCACATACTATAATCTTAAACAGCTCAATGGTTAACCAATCGTTCAACTTTCCCTCCTTAAATGTCCCAAGTTTGTAATCAACAAAGAATCAGACAAGGGTCTTATTTACAAAGAATCAAACAACAAACTTATCTACAAACAATGGGTCTTAGTGATTGAATTAAGTCAAGGTCAAGGTGGTTTTTTATTGTCATTTCAGATATATACAGTCAGTACAGTACACAGTGAAACGAAACAATGTTCCCCCAAGACACCAAGTGCTACATAACACAAAAAGACAACACCTTACCGTACCCCGCAATCCACTGCCATTCTCAGACATGCATTGGTCACCTCCCACATTGATTACTCTAATTTACTTTTCTCTGGCCTACGACATAAGCTTTTCTGCTATTAGGCAGTGATGCAGCTGCACAGGATGCTCTCAACAGTCCCTCTGTAAAACATGGTGAGGATGGGTGGAGGGAGATGGGTTTTCCTCAGCTTCCTCAGGAAGTACAGTTGCTGCTGAGCCAGCTTTTTGATGGAACTGGTGTTGAGGGACCAGGAGAGGTTCTCTGTCAGGTGGACACCAAGGAATTTGGTGTTCTTTACAATCTCCACGTAAGAGCAGTTGATGATCGGTGGAGAAAGTCACTCTGTGCTCTTCTAAAGTCCACAGCCATCTCTTACATTTGGTTCACGTTCAGAGACAGGTTGTTGGCTCTACACTAGTCTGTCAGCCATGGTATCTCCTCTCTGTAGGCTTATTCATGGTTCTTGCTGATGAGACCTACCACAGTTGTGTCATCAGTGAACTTGATGATGTGGTTCAAGCTGTGCATAGCTACACAGTTGTTAGTTTGCAGTGTGAACAGCAGTGAACTGAGCACGCAGCCCTGTGGGGCTCCAGTGCTCAGCGTGGTGATGCTGTAGATGTTACTACCAATCTAGACTGACCGGGGTCTTTTAGTTAGTCCAGGATCCAGCTGCAGAGGGAGGTATTCAGGCCCAGCAATCTCAGCTGTCCAATCAGATGCTGGGGAATGATGGTGTTGAATGCTGAACTAATGTCTATGAACAGCATTTGAACATAGGTATTGTTCTTGTCCAAACACGTGAGAGCCAGGTGGAGCAAAATGACAGTGGCATTGTTTGTTGAGCAGTTGGGGCGATATGCAAACTGCAGGGGATCCAGGGGGGGGCAGTATTTTTATGTGTCTCATGATGATTCTCTCTAAACATTATGTGATAGTAGACATAAGTGCAACAGGTCAGTATTCATTGATGTGGAATATTGGAGACTTCTTGCGCATGGTGACAATGGTAGTTGCGATGGTGCTACTCAGTGAGATGTAGAAGATGTCTGTGAGAACATCCACTAGCTGGTCTGCACACCTCTTGAGCACTCTGTCAGAGATGTAGTCTGGTGCAACGGCTTTTCGTGGATTAACTCTGCAGAGTCCTCCTCACGTCAGCTGCGGTAAGGCATAACACCTGGTTGTTGGGAGGGGAGGTGGTCTTCCTTGCCGACACATTATTCTGTGCTTTAAACTGTGTGTAGAAGTCATTCAGCGCATCTGGAAGGGAAGCATTACTGTCACAGGCAGACATCCTGTAGTTGGTGATGGCTTGGATGCCCCGCCATACGTGCCACATGTCCTCGCTGTCCTTAAAGTGGACATGGATTCCCTGGGTGTGTATGTGCTTTGCTTCTATGATGGCACGAGGCAATTTTCCTCTCGCTGTTCTCAGAGCCTCCATGTCACCTGCTCTGAAGGTTTTGTCCCAGGTCCTCAGCAATGCATGCACTTCCACAGTCATTCACAGCTTCTTGTTGGAACGTGGCGTTGGTTCCGGAGACGGTGCCTTCATCGAATGTCGCTTGTTACTGATGATGTGTACTCCCCCAGGTTGATGAGGTCATATAAACAATAATATGAACAATAACAAATGTACATGTATTATGGAATAACCATATAAATATGTTATTTCCTGTTCAGAGGCAGACTTGGGACACAGAAAGAGCCCAAATATATGAATTAAAACAATATGTACCATCATCAACTCAAGCAATGGGAATGATTTTGACAATTAAACACTCAAAACGTATGTCACATAGTGGTTATGAATCCCGGACCCAATATGAAAAGAACACCAAAGGAACTTAACACGTTTTGCGTATTATAATTTGTACCAATTCACTTTTACGGCAAATAAATATTTGAACATTTGTTTATAAATGTGCGGTCATCCCCAGTTTTACGCTCGAAAAACCGAAACAGCAAGCCAGATTTTTGAATCAAACATGATTCTTTCTCTGCCAGCAATTACATTTTTTTTCTTTTTGTTTTTAATGTACACATGCCGATTTACATGCTTTCTGTGAAGAAAGAGCATGACCTGCAGATGGAGTCAGATACGGAGTACAACTTGAGCACAGCTTGGCATTAATAAATCTCACACAAGCTCACAGAGTGATGAGTCACAGTGAGACACACCCACACGCTCACACGCGCTGAGACAAACAACACATGGCTTTGAACAATTGTCTGCACGTTAGCAACGCGCCCCTCTCCTCCCAGAGACTTCAGCTACCAACATTTGGCTCTGCTTTTAAGAATGACAACATACATCTTGAAGTCGTAACTAGCAGGGCAGGCCAAGCACTTCTAAGAAAGCACTGGGGTGCTAAGGGCAGCTTTAAAAGTGACTATCACACCCCCCGGAGTTAAAGCAACTTTTTTCGATTGGTTCTCATTGCTGATTTGTGTTGTGTTCCTCTTGCAAAGATTGTAAAGATAGTGCAGGTGGTAATTTTTCAGGATTTATTTTTTTAAGCAATTCAGTCTTCATGGCGAGTATGTACTGACTGTACCATCCAACTAATTTGTCTCTGTAGTTAAGCGAGGGAAATAAGGAAAGTAACCAGTGACTTGGAAGAAGGATGATGTTTCATTGTTGACACACACTAGTGACGCTTGGCATACTGTCCCCATCAATGGAGTCAGTGTCAGATGCCTCATTCTCCATTAGGAGCACTCAGGCTTGGAGAGAAAGTGGTGCTTTTAAAGCCGCCCCGTGTTACATATCTGGATTGTACGTAATTTATTATGCAACGCAGAGAGGGCAAGCACCTCAGTGTGGCAGTTTGATGAAGAAGGAATGGAGATGAAAATGGCTTCCAGATGGAAATACACTGGAGACATCGTGCAAAAAAAAGAGTCTACATAATGACGTTTTTGTTAGGGTGATTTTTTTTCCATCTAGTCGGTTGCTGTGTTGTGCCTCTAGTGGAACGCGGGGGTACTGTTTTCGGCTTTTAGGAAAAAAAGAGACAAATGGTCAAATTAGTTCTGGGTTGAATCAGGAGAACATTGTGCACAAAATTTTTATTCATAGCTAAAAAAATTAATTTTTTGCTAAACATATTTGGGCATAAATAAAAAAAATACAAAGAAATGAGCTCGAGTGTATATCTATGTACAGTTGACTAATGGGTAGAAGAAAATAGTTTTAATTAGAGAGAAGATTGGTAGGTTTAAACTGTGAATCTGGGCCAGTTTCTCAGAGAAGAAGAATAGGAAGTTGATCACAGAGCGCACAAGGCACCCATCTGGAAACCACTACTGGGGAAGATTAAATTATCCTACTCAGTTTTTAGAGCAGGGGGGCAGAGAACCTGAGGAGAACTTTCAGAAGGTGATGCAACAGTTTGTAGTCACAGACTGGCTATGTACCACTGGAGTCATTGTTACCCAAGACAATAATATTCATTTATTACCGTTGTGTGGTCTTTTTAAAGTCTCTGCGTCATCATTATGTGTTATGAAAATGTGTTGCAGATGTTACATCTCTTGTAGACTCTGATCCTGAATAGCAGGTATACAGAATACTCTTCTGCTTAAGGGGAAGTAGTGTTCGGAAAAACTGAAAAACGTACATCAAAATCACAGACAGCACTGAAGACAGATGAGTTGCTGTAGGTCAAAATATATATACACTCACCGGCCACTTTATTAGATACACCTGTTCAATTGCTTGGTAACACAAATTGCTAATCAGCCAATCACATGGCAGCAACTCAATTCATTTAGGCATTTAGATGTGGTGAAGACGACTTGCTGAAGTTCAAACTGAGCATCAGAATGGGGAAGAAAGGGGATTTAAGTGACTTTG
>JABJVR010000682.1:0-11656 GCA_025773905.1 Chitala chitala | reverse complement strand
AGGCTCTATATCTGTCAATGAAGACATTCAGGCTCTATATCTGTCAATGAAGACATTCAGGCTCTATATCTGTCAATTCCATCATTGATAAACATCCGACATCTATAAAACATTGATTCACATTAAGTAAATGTACCTTTGAAGTGCTTCCTCAAATGTCACACGAATTCTTCGTATCCCATGTTCATTATTATCTTAGGGAACGCTTTCTTCGAAAGACAATTCATTTAAGAGTGGTTTTCAGTGTTAAAACTGCAATTTATTTTAAGCAACCCAATTGTTATTAGTATGGTTTCTTAACTAGCAAGCCATCAACTGGTCTACTGGTATTACGTCTCATCAATACAAAAAGAACAGGAACAGGAATGGGGCAACGAATACATTTATTTACACTGTGCATTGGGCTGTTTTATCCTCAAAATAACAATTATGTAAATTCAATATAATCAGCCAGTTGTTGTCATATAATAACTTGTTCATTGCCATAGCTAATCCTTCACATAACGACATAATAACCTAACTATGCTATATTTCCAGAAACAATTATTCTTACATTTCAAAAAAGATGTCACCGCTGACTTATATAGTACTGTATTTCATTATTGTTACTATAGTGATTAATGAACTATGCAGTTGGATCGTGGGGCAGAAATGATGCAGAAATGCGGTTTATTGCGCATGCAGTGCATTATTAGCTGTGAACATGAAGAGCAGAAAAACAACTCTTATGTAAATTTTAGTCACATGCAAATAGCTGTCTGCTCTTCCTACAGACCCATCTGGGGACATTTACAAGCTGAGCACTGTAGGGGAGCCACATTTTTAACTCTAAGTGGCCTTTCCAAATGTAACAAATAAACTCTTTCTATGATGGTGGAAAAATAAGTATCCTGGGGCATATAAGATGTTTCTTTTTTAATTTGGGTTTAATGTTGCCATTTATTAGCCAGTCTATCACTTAGGGCACAAATTAATTATATTTCAAGCTAAGTTTACATATATTGACTTTAGCTATATGTATTTTTCAAGTTCCTACTGCTTGAATACATATTTATCCAGAGGCTGAATTTGAACACCTCGGTGCATAGTTTCCAGTATTTACTTAAGTATTTTAAACTGGACTGTGTTCGCAGGCTCTCATTGCATTGCGCAGATTGTGCAGACAGTATAAATCCCCTTAGCTAGGGGAAAAAATATGTCACTTATAGTGTGGTGACAAGGTTTAAACTGCATTTAACAAAAGTGCTGCAGTCGCAGCCTTCTCAGAAACGCGTGTTTTCCTTTCACACACGGCCGTTTCAGAGGTAACATGCATTTTTTTGTTGTTGCACTGGAAGGGTAACTGTCCATGAGGCACAGAGACCGCAGCTCACACTGAGCCCCTGCAGCACGGAGCAGCTGCCAGTCACTGTCACTGTTCTCAGTCCGCACCCCCTTCTGTCTCGGCCTCAGGCTGATAGAGCTCCATAACACCCTAAAACCCCTTCACTCTCTGCCACACCACAGGAAAACAACAAGTTCTGAAAATGATAAACCTCGTGACAAAAAACGTCCAGATCAAAAAAACACTTAGTTTTGTATTTAATCTATGTCACAAAACATTTGCATGTATTATTTGGGTCTTAATTTATAAACATAATGCCAGACCTGTTATAAAAATTGGGTATAATAAGTAACATCTCCAACCTCAGAGCTACGGGCCCAAAATTACAGAAGTCCATCCGAAAACATTCCTGTAAATCTGATTTAGGGGAGTTGACAAAAGAAAGTCACTGATTAATATGCGTCATACTAATATGAAGCCTACAAAAATAATTTTAAAACTGTTCATATTTACGGTAGTAGTTTACAAATTGTTATGAAGACTTGATAAAATGTTCTTGTCAGCATTGTCTGCTACCCATTATGAACTAATTATGTCTCAGCAGAACTAAAACTCCGTTCGGACCTCTGTTTAGGGTGACAGGATAACAAACATAATGGAGCAAATTGAGAAAATTGAATACAAAACTGACTAGAAGGCAGGTAGGTACAACAAGGTGGGAATGATATATACAAATAAATACAAAATGATACTGATCAAATATACAGATTACATGAAGAGTAATAACCACAGGAAAGCACTGGGCGCCACATTTGGGTGTTTTATTATGGTTCATGCACTAAACATTTTGGCTGTGTAGCGTATGTGTTCAGGAAGGTGTACAGGCCCTAAAGGAACCAGTCCTCACACCCTGTACTTATAATTATATAACAGATGGTTCTATAAAACACTTCTTATAAACTTAAATTTTTAACTGACAGACATTTTCAGCATATGCAGGAAAATATTTAGTAAACAGCTGTTTTTCAAAGCTACAGTAGTGTCACGTCTCCCGGGACTGAACCTGATGTCCTTCTGACTACAAAGACATATCTCTAGTGTATTTTGTGCCAGCAGCTGACATCTACACATAACTTCAATAAATGTGTAATTTTAAAATTGAATAATCTCTGCAGGAAGAAAATTTAAAAAAAATTAGGACAAACCAGTTATTTTATATTGTTTGTGGTCTGTTTTAATAACTGTGGTACTGTTACAGTGACCACTGTGGACACTCAAAGTCAGTCATCTTCTAAATTTCTTCATGCTGTTAAGGGCCACAGGAAGCCTGGAGCCCATCCCAGGACACACAGGGCAAGGGACAGACAGGGCAGGGTGTCAACCCACTTCAGGGCACACACACACACACACAATGGGCAATTTGGAGACACCAATCAACCTAACCCACAAGTCTTCGGACTGTGGGAAGAAGCCAGAGAAAACCTACCCAGCACAGGGAGAACATGCAAACTCCATACACTCAGACGGGAATCAAACACCAGGCCTTGTGGTGCGAGGTGACAGTGCTAACCACCACGCCACCATGCTGCCAACAGTGAAAGTCATTCGTGTATAATGCTTTGTGTGAGGACACAGGTACACATAGTGTTGTGGTCATTCAACGTATGACACCCAGTATCGACGCACAAGATTTTATATCATTATTGATAATGCAGTACTCAAAAACAGAGAGTCAGTGAACACTATTTCAAATAACAACGATACTGAGACAGACTGCAGACACTATGCTGAAAAGTAAACCAGCTTATATTGTAAGCACAGCAGTTTTTAAGGTGAGTATCTGTTTCAGTCTTAGTATTTGATATGCTAAATCGAAATGTCAAAGATGTGTCAGTATCTTTGTCAATACATCATCGATCTCAGCAGGCATGTGATGGTATATGATCAGTCTCGAACTTTCACCACAATCATAGTATTTAAACAGCTGTTTAATTACCAACAGCGGTATATAATGCTTTATACATTGTTTTGATGGCATGTCTGTAATCTTTGCTGTTGCAAAAGGTTTAAATAATTTCATTGTCTTACTTCAAAATTTTTAGGTGACACACAACATATTTCAAACTAAAATTAGCAGCATCATGGTCCAAACCAGGCTTTATATCACAAAGCATAGAGCAGACTATTTAAATTATTTACCAGTTTACAATGTAATTTTTGGTCTTTGTGCCAAGTTAACTGCCATGAATTCACTTCCCTTAATGGAACTGTTGGATAGAACAACAATTAGAATTTGAATTCGCCTGACAGTTACCTGCTGTTATGTTCACTACCTGAAACAAACGATTTAAAAGCCCGAGACACAAAACTGCTGATGTGCAGAGCTGTCAGGGTATGAGCTTTGGGAAACAGTTAACTGTAATAGTAAAGTAAACAAACACAAAATTGGAAAGGGTTGGACTAACAACTTCACTACAAATCAGAACCAATAATGACACACTGCAAATCATTTACAGACACAGAGCTAAGCACGTTTGCTATAGTACACCTTCCAGTTGTAGCTCTATCCTGTTTCTTACTGGCTGAGGCTCTTCATAAAAAAACTGAGTAAACCTTATAAGAATTTGTAAAATGAACACTATGAAAAAAAATTATAGTACCGCAAATATGCTTGCTGGCATTCATATAAAAACAGTATTTTAAACACTAATGAATTATATTGGGTTTACTTTTAAGTATGAGCATAAATATTGCAGGTAATTTAACAGACTTCAAGCAAGATTAGTTGGTCTCTACAACATAAAGTAAAAATAAACATCTTAATTATTACGAGCAGACTAACATCCGGCTGCCTCCAATAACTCTGTTACTGACATCTCAGCAGGAAATGATTTCTGATGTTCTGAGTCTCAGATGACATCTAGACAGCCACCTTTGCCTGAAATGACCTGTGCCTGTGTGTGTGTGTGTGTGTGTGTGTGTGTATGTGTGTCAGCGCGCTTTGCTTCTCCTGGCCTTAACTCAGTCCTCTCATTCTTCACAGTTGTGTCATTTCCTGCCCACGTGTGTGATATGCATGTGTTCTCGATTCCTCAAGTACCGCCTCCCTGTCAGGTGACCAGCAGAACAGCACAGGAGATGGAAGTTTGTCTCAGCAGCTAAGAATGACCATAAGGGCTCTTTCTCAAATAAGCATTCTCCCTCATGGTTCTTCATTGCCTGCCATATTAAACAGTATTCAACAGGCTCTAATTTCTGTAAATAAACTGATTAACAATTGTGTGGGAAAGACCATACACTACGTCTCCACTTCGGTAGAGCCATGTGCTATTCCACTCGTGTTCTGACAGACCCATGGGCTATTCCACTCATGTTCTGACATGGATCCATGAGCTATTCCACTCGTGTTCTGACACAGACCCATGGGCTATTCCACTTGTGTTCTGACACAGACCCATGGCCTATTCCACTCATGTTGTAACACCATGCTACTGATATCCACTACTTTCCTGATTGAGCTGGTGTCTCCATGACTTATTACTACTTCCTGTGGTCAGTTACTGTATTTTGGTTTCTATATAAACAGTAGCTTTCTAGTGTTCAGAAAGAAAGGAAAAGTTCTGTAACATGCTGTAAATGAGATTAATATGAGTCCAAGATCGACTTGTGTTGTGTGTTATAACAGCAATTACAAACTTAGAGAATTTTTAAACTTGTACTATTATGAGCACTTACAAATATAAAAATATGTTCGCACACAGAACTCTAAAGCTATGATCAGGAATAATAATGCAAAGAGACTCTGGTTTGCCAACTTACCCCTGAAACATCCACCAGAAATAGTGTTTCACCTCTTCTCAGTGAAGTGAACTAAAAAATTTAAATAAACCTCAACATGGAGCTGTACTTAAGCTACAACTAACCACCACCTAAGAAGGTACAAAAGTTAACCTGGATAACCCAGTCATACTGGAGTTTCAAATCAATGCTGTACGAAGTGATGTTAAGAAGCAAGGAACACCTACTAAATTAATTTTAGTAATAATAATGGTGGGTGAGCAGTAACATGTGTATAGAGTGAATATTAACCACAAAACCTAGAAAGATTTGTTAAGACTGTAGCCTCCAAGCTAGCTAGAGCTGACAGATTGTAAATTAAATCATAGCATATGTTGATTGGTTGATTTATTTGTATTTTGATCATGATTTATGCAACAACCAAATAAATATTAATTGGCCAAGCTTTACTTCTGCTTTCAGAAAAAAACTCATTGTTTGTATTTTTGGCATAGAACCTTTCAAATTTTATTAGTATGAAGGTAATTAGCCAGACTCGATGCGGTGATGTCTGGGCTTATACAATGTTTTCTCTCCATGCAAAGGAAGAAAACAAAAAAATACAGAAAGCCATATAAAGATAAATAATATTAATATAAAAAGATAAGAACTGAATCAGCAAAGAGGTGCTTTGGCACATTTCTTCTACAGGGGATATGGCGATTTAAAAGGATGAGAAGGGTGGGCGATCTTCCCTGCAGTCATCAGGCAGGCTCTGAGACAGAAGCACTGATGGACCAGCATCCTGAGCTAGAACGGATGAGCACTGGGTTGGGGGGGACAGCTGTGGCCAAATCGGGACTCACTGGAGTGGCAGATCTGGAAGATGTTGGGGGGGGGGGTTGACACCGCCGCCTGGAGCGGGCGGAACGAGTGCTCACCTCACCCCAGCGGCACAGTCTCAGGAAGGCTGCGGAGCATTGAGGCACCTGAACATTCACTGCTCACCCTGTCAGTCTTCTCACGCCTTTTGCTGCGGAGCAAATTTTACAGATCATACATATTCATGTTCTGACAACTCCACTGTTACGGACGAGTCATCGGCATCACTTCACTCCAATGCATTAACACGGCGCATCAACAAAAGGAGTCATCACATTACACCGGCAGAAATGAGCAGGCCTCCAATGTCATTAGCAAGTCACTAATGCAGCACAACTATTAACGAGGCAACAAAACTAATTGCATTACCAACATCTATATTTAGATGCTTATTTTTGTGTATGCACATCGGCATCTCATTAATATACACAGTTTGATTACTTCTAAAAAACCTTTGCTATTCACATCTTTTGTAATCAACATTGTACTTCTTTCTATGAAAAACTATAGAATTATGTATTAGTACAATCTATATCCCTTACATTATGGACACTAATGCATGTAGCTTATTTTTTCTACAAAGGACTCAAGAATGTTAAATGGTGTATAGTTATTTTCCTGTGAGCTACAAGCCCCACAATTACACAATACAGACAGATGCCAATACTGCACAAATATACTGGTAGAGTAGTATATTTACACCCCATATGCTTGGCCATGGTGAGTTTAAAGTACTTCAAATATAGTCTGATCCTTATATTCAACGTTGTTAACATTTATATTTAGATCACATTTGAATTTTCTCAGCACATTTTAGGGAAAATTTACATTTAGTTACATTATGGCATAAAATGCTGTTTTGTTGCATCTCAGTCTGAAATATTATTAGATTTTAAAATTGAGAATGGGATTTTAAAGCAATAACTTCAATTTCCCAGAGTGCAGAGTCAAAGGACAAAAATTAAAAAACTAATGTTATTTTCATTTGTAGCCGATTGAATAAAGTGGTCTCTTTTCTATAGAAACTCATTAATGTCATGTTTAAAGCTCTGAAACATGCCAGTTTCTAAAACGAAAATGAATAAATGTATCTAGAATACAGGCTACGTTTATATAATGCAGAGTTGGAAATAGTCACTATGACTCTAGCACAGGTCATGTCAAATTATTGTTCTGTTATAAATGTAGCGTTATACTGTGGTGATAGACAGTAGGATGGCTATGAGCACACTGATGTCACCACTGAGGTGAAGACAAGAGATTTCCTCCCAGCACTATGGATTCAGGTCTTCAGCTCAGATGGCTAATCGTCGTGTCTGGTGTTGTCTTAAAGGTGTCGAGCCAGGTTCAAACTTGCCACCTCCCTTCGTTCATTACATTTGTTTCTGAAATAGGATTAAATTTTATACTCATTATTAAAATCAACTATCAAGAACCACTCTGGCCTTGCTGGTATTTGCAAATTCAACCCCCCCCCCCTTTTTATATCTTTTATCTTTTTATATTTTAACTGATATTTTATTCTGTAGCACTTCGTGATTCTTTTTGTGAAAAGTGCTATATAAATAAACTTTACTTACTTAATTTATTTGTCTATGAACTTTAAGATATGCATAGTCTTTACTTTTAATTTGTGTGTTTTGCTGTGGTATTAACTTTGCAAATACTGCATGATGTTTTGAAAACCCAAAGGATCTGAAACTACAGCTAATATCGACGAGTGCAGAAACACGACAATCTATATGGTTTTCCAATGTTTACATTCGATTAACAATTAATTAAGAGACAAGGTGCTGGCTATGATCAAAATGAACTCACATTAGAGTGCTGTGGTACATTTTTAAAAGCGCAGCCATTCACCATGTTTCAGTCAAATAAAGAGAAACCGAAAGGCCGAAGCAGCAGTTCAGCCAAATGCCAGCAGCGGTTTTTCATCTGTGATCTTATTTCCCCCGTCACAAACAGAGTCGCTCAGGATCTCGTTAGTTCTCGGCGGCTCCCTGATTAGATGCTACAATCCCTAACCACGTGCGTCAGCCCCATTCCACTTCAGTTTCCCTAGCCAAGACAAGAGCTCCACACAATGCCACAGCAATCAACATGTAATGCAAATTAGCACAGAGGTAGAGTCATCACCAGTTGCTGTAATAGAGTAGGTCTGCAGCGTAATAATGATTTTAGTTGTGTTATTTTTTAGCCTTTTTTTCATCTCTGTTTCATTATAGTTTATTTTCTATAAAACAAAGTGCTAGTATTTAACTGAGCAATAGATGTAAGAAAATTTTTTAAATGTGATTTTTATATTAATCTACTTTATAAATGTCTGTAATTACAGTGTCTTTTGTTTTTCCATGTACGTTATTGATCGCTGAGTTTGTGCAGAACTCGAGGACAAACGCTTCTCTACCAGATGATCAGGTCATTAGTTCCCGCTGTAGTAATAAGGTCCCCTGCTGTTTGGATATTCTGCTAGAGAAGAGTGACGATGTTTGCTCTTCTTATGTTTAATTTGTCTTTGCGGAAAATCATAATGCTGGGATTAATGGAATTTAGACTCAGTTGGGATCCTAATACACGGTAGTCACAGTTCATGTGCTAATGTGCATTCCAGCTCTGGGCTTTGTTGTGTGGTATGTGCAGCAGGGGGTTTAAACATATTTTTCACATGTAGATGTCACGGTCCCCGTTAAGTAAGACTTTTTTTGTATTAAAAGTTACGTTAAAGAAAAAGTAAAACCAAATCTTAATGTGATTTCACTGTTGTGTTTTTACATAACAAAACGAATATTGCTTATATAGGAGCACAGCTTTATTTACATTAAACAAAAAGTTTACATATAGGCAAAAATCTAATTAATTCTGGTTTTAAAATAAATAAATAAATATAAAAAAATAATTATAAGGGCCAGTGGTGTTCAAATCCCAAATTTAAAGATTAAAATTATATCCAGTGTAGTAAATAGTATTTCACAAAATAATACACAACCTTTTAATTCCATTATACCTTCATACAGTTTTAGTACATAAGCAAGTAAACTGCTCTACATGAAAACTGAAAAAAGTTAGAAACAACACTAAGTCAACTTTAAGAAGTGTTTTCAGTAGATGTCCATTCATAAAAGTAACATTTGGAGCCATGTTAACATTTTTTTATTTTTTATGAAAAAAAAAGGTAGACATGGATAGGTAACTGTTCCCGAGGATGAAACATATGTCCAGAGGGTTGCTCGATTCAGCCTTTGCTGTTGCCTGCTGTTGTGCAGCTCATTATTTTGCTGCAAATATAGTAGAAGAAAAACATTTAAATATCAACACAGAGAGAAGTGTGAAGCAGCTAAGTATTAATGATTGGACACTAGCCATTACTGGGCTACAACCCATTACTGTTGGCTAATTGTAATGTGTAAACAACCCTGCCTGCGATAACCCCTGTGTCCTCTAGATGTCACCCTTCCATGGTCATATTATTATTGCTTTCCACTTGTGTTCTGTTTCCTGTTGTGTCCTTAAGTCCTCAGTATCTATTAGTCCTTTGCTGGTTATTACTGGTCTTTGCCTTGTTTTCAGCCATGGTCCCTGCATGTGTTGCTGGACTGTTGTAATCCCTATATATGATTATTCCCTCACTTTCATTTGAACTCCATTCCCATTAAAGCCCTCTTGCCTGTAGACTCAGGGTCTGTTTCATTTTCATTACATAATGTCAGTGCAGGCACTTGTGGGTTTGTAATACCCACAATACTGCAGTGCTTTTTTGGTTTTATAATCAATTTTTATTTGTTTTTAAAGGTTTATATTGTGCACCAATAAATATAATATTTTCAGCAGCATATCAGTTTACATTACATTTTTAAATACTTCAAAAATATTATTTTTAAACAAATTCAGACATGTACTGTACCTTTACTTTGAATGTGTCAGATTGACTTAACAAATTGATGTTTTCATGTTTCTTTCAGACTGAAAGGTGTATATTTAGTGACATGTGCAACACTGCAGTTTAAATGAACACCAGATAAGCTTACACACCTAGAAAGTACAATATGAGCTAAGTATAAGCCATTTAAAGTACAATTCTGAAGCCATTTATTAACATTGTTTTCCAGACAAGTATGTCCAAAGGGAAAAGCATACTGTAGCTAATATTTATGTAAAATGCATAGCTACAACTGGAGATAAATGCCTGCAGTAACGGCTTACTAAACACTCTGACTTGAACCTTCAGCATCATGTTGAATGGTCTAATTATGTAGCTAATATACATCATGTTGAGTGGTCTAATTATGTAGCTAATATATTGAGGCTGTACTGTCTTACAGTCACTGTCACACTCTTCTTCTTTCGGCTGCTCCCTCTAGGGGGCACCACAGTGGATCATCCTTCTCCATACCAACCTGTTCTCTGCAGCTTCCTCTGTCACCCCATCCTCTTTCATGTCCTCCCTCACTACATCCGTAAACCTCCTCTTTAGACCATCCTCTTCCCCTCCTGTCTGGCAGCTCCATCCTCAGCATTCTTTTCCCTATATACTCCTATATTCCTCCTCTGCACGTGTCCAAACCATCTAAGTCTTGCCGCTCTCATTTTGTCTCCTAACCTTCCTATTTGAACGTTCCCCTAATATCCTATCACATTAATGGTGACATAAATTAAAGATTATTTTACTGATCGTTAGAACATAAGTAAAAATTGATGTATTTTCTTTATAGCTTCAGAGCATATCTTGGAGCTACACAGGGCCTTAACAAAAATAAATCCTAAATAACTGGAAAACTGCAGATACTAGAGGGAATTAACAGCAAAAAATACCTTGCTGCAGTCAAAAAATCATAGGCCACAGCCCAATTATGTTAGCTCAGTTTGTGCTGTAGGGATACCTTTTCTACATATTTTTGTCTAACACGTTGTCAAATCTTTTTCATTTTCTTTTTGTGACTATTTTTTTTACAAAATGACTTCAAAATCTGAAGTAGTACAGGCAAGTTGACAACCTTTTGGTGTCTCTAGACATCTACACTTTACATACTCTCTCATCTCATCTCATCTCATCAGGAAGGACAAAATGCATTAAAACATTTTATGAATCAGCAACCTGCAGCAGCACATCTGCTAGCACATCTTGGCAGAGTGTGCCTTTGGAGTGCTTCAGTTTTTATTCTCCAAATTTAACTTTCAGTTTTAGTACAAAAATGAGACCTTGTCTCGTATTAACGGTATAAATTTTTTTTTACAACAATTTTCTGCTGACCACCTAAAACTGTTTTAGAGGTATACTGTTTTAGGAGCTCCACTTCATTTCAGTTTTTTCCCTCTCAGTTACACTCAGGTAGTGTATTTTCATTGAGTACATGGGACTTTACAACCCGAGGCTCCACCACTCAGTGATCGCTTACATCTCCTCCTCTTTCAAGAGATGCACTTACTATATATTTATACTTGAAGGCCCCCGCACCTCCAGCAAAACTCAATTTTCTTCAGAAACTTACAGCCAAACGTTTTGGTGCACTTAAATCGGTTTTGTCATGCTTTGAACTGCATATGCTTGTCTATGTATAATTACTATTACTGTACATTATGTAATACTAAATATCCATCGATCCATTATCTTAACCGCTTATTCCTGGTGAGGGTCGCGGGGAAACCTGGAGCCCATCCCAGAGCACATAAGGCGCA
>JABJVR010000681.1:10462-20617 GCA_025773905.1 Chitala chitala | reverse complement strand
GCTCTGGGATGGGCTCCAGGTTTCCCCGCGACCCTCACCAGGAATAAGCGGTTAAGATAATGGATGGATGGATGTAGCCAAATTCATAATAATCATTTTACAACACCCAATGCAGTTGATCAGTTTCAACTTTAAATATGTTGTCTATCTGTTGTAATCTACTAACCATATGTCAAGAAGTATTTGTAAATCACTGCATTTTGTTTTTATTTACATTTTACTAAATGTCCCAACGTTTCTGGAATAGGGGTTGTAGCTGCCAAACAGCCAGGCTGCAAGCTGCCCTTCACATTAACACCACTACCTACAACACAGGGCTGCAGAAGTGCACTATTTGTTAATGTGGAGCACAATTGAGGGTTCAACACGTGTTTGATTAACAAAATACATTTTCCTGAATTGTCAGACAGAAAAGTATGGCAAGGAGCTCCCCTGCAGTAACAACCAATTTACTGTGGTTGTACTCTAAGGGGTCACATGAGCATCCTACATGGGGTAAATGTAAACTGTTTAAAACATCAGAGAGAGTCATTTGGTTAATGGATAGAGAACAGCAGCCTGTGGGATTAAATGATATCGTCACAGCTGTATGAGAGGACCATTTCTATTGACCACACCCAGCCAACAGATATTTCATGCAAACATTTTGTTACAAATTTTAAAACATGCTGCCTGGCTGATTTGAATCAGCCAAAGTTCAACAGCAACACAAACTACAGGAGTCCCCCAGATGGCAACCAACAAGCTGCGGTCAGAACCCATGTACTCCACGTGCCAGGCCACGTGGAACAGGTGTACAAGCAGAAGTGCAGCACACTGTCACACTCCCAGGGGTCATGCATACAGAAAGAGGTGCAGCACACTGTCACACTCCCAGGGGTCGTGCATACAGAAAGAGGTGCAGCACACTGTCACACTCCCAGGGGTCGTGCATACAGAAAGAGGTGCAGCACACTCACACTCCCAGGGGTTGTGCATACAGAAAGAGGTGCAGCACATTGTCACACTCTCAGGGGTCGTGCATACAGAAAGAGGTGCAGCACACTCTCACACTCCCAGGGGTCGTGCATACAGAAAGAGGTGCAGCACACTCTCACACTCCCAGGGGTCGTGCATACAGAAAGAGCTGCAGCACACTGTCACACTCCCAGGGGTCGTGCATACAGAAAGAGGTGCAGCACACTCTCACAATCCCAGGGGTCGTGCATACAGAAAGAGCTGCAGCACACTCTCACACTCCCAGGGGTCGTGCATACAGAAAGAGCTGCAGCTGCTGCACTCTCACAATCCCAGGTCTCTTGGTTTTACTGCACTGAGCAGTTTTGATGAAAGGACTGAATAAAAATCATTTCCCTAAATAACAGACCGATGAGCAGTGATGCCAGAAATGTTTCGCCTCTTCTTCATGCACCATCGAGGTGAACCATGGCTTGAACATGAGGCAGACCTCTAGCCCAGAGACATAACATTTTCGTCTCAAGACGACTCATAACTAGAGAAAGGTGAGTCGGAGCCAAGGCATGCTTGGATGGAGAAACGCGACAATAATGTTTCTATCATCTCATCAGTCATAGCAAATGGCCTGTCGTGCAATTCTGAAACTTTTAAAGATGTATGGAACAATCAGACTTATCAAGGCAACCAAAAACACTGTTATATATGGGAGAGCAGTGAGATGTGCTTTGAAATCACAAAAATATTACAAGTTGATTATTTTCTACACACTATTAACATGCAGATATTAAAACAAAGTTACTTTGGTAAAAATACTGAGGCTGTTCCTGGATTCAACAACACAGCCACACTAGAACCTACAATCTTTTTAATGCAGTTCATGTGGGTTAACTAATTACTATGTTGTCAATTGACCCAGACATCCGAAGACATAACCATACGCTGACAATGCAGACAAACTGACTGCTATAAAATCTCAGAATTTAACTGTTATACAACCATCTGATGGACATTTTCTTTTTATCAGTTGATTTTTATACGTGTAACGATTGGTGTTAAATAAGCATTGCTATGGTAATAAAGCGTTTTTTTCTGACTGGGTATGTCTGTAGGTGGTTCCTCACCAGCTTCTTTTCTCCATCCTTGGTGTTGTCATCCACGTAGGACAAGACAAAGTCGATCCTCCTCAACCCATCCCGGAAGTACACAGAGTCCTTACTCTGATGTTTCTTGCCGATCTGTGGGACAGAAAGCACACGGGTATGAAGGTACAGACAAACATACGGCCAGCATATGTCAGCGTAGCTGTGCTTGTGAAAGATACGTATATGCACACCTGAGCAGCTGTCAGCACACCAACACTGCACGACACGCCAACCAGAGATGAGCTGAATTATAGCGACACACCTGCACTCACCTAAAGCCAAGTAACAAGTGACTCAGCATCGCGCAAGTATGTTTTAGCATTTCTTTGTTAGTGCAGAACTTGGAAAAGTCAGCTAAGGGCCCACACTGGGAAGATCTGCTACCTTTTCTCACCCGCCGCCTTGCAGGAGCACACAAGTGTTTACATAAACATAGTTGTGTGCACTATGGTGTGGGCACGTGTCCTTGTTACACACAAAACTACTGCAGATAAGATGCATTTCCTTGTAAATACAATAAAAGGAAACGTAAGCACACCTAATCATGAGGTTTTATACACAGGAAGAACCAAGCTAAAATTAAATTTAAATTAAAGTCAGTGCAACAAAAAACGTCAGCAGCATAGTCGAGAGATTACAAATGCAAAATGCCCCAGCACTGGGGTTCACTCACAGTGTAGAGTGTGCACTGAAATGTAAATCAAGGGTCCATCTAACAGCCTCAGTTCTACATGTCAAATGTCCTTTGATTTGACTGAGCCATTATCAAGTTCATCCACAAAGCCCAGCTGCAGATTGCTGATTTGGGTTCAGATGCTATTAAAATGGGCTTATAAATGGGTCCCCCTTGCATATGTCTCGTGTGTTTTCTGCCAACACAGGGATGCTAATGTTAAACGGTAAACATCTCACAGAGACACGCAGCATTTGGGTCATGGCTACCAAAGTTCCATTTCTCCACAGAGTTGCACAGCATGCAAGCAGGCAGACCCAGCTCTCCTGTGCTATGAATAACCACAAAGCTTGCTTTTAGTCCCTCTGACATTTCCATAATGAACTACTCCACTCTCTCTGCACAGTACACAGGAAGTCATAGTAACCCTGGCAACAAGACAAAAAATAAATAAATAAATAAAGATTTACCTCGGCATCCATCGCAAGGCCTGGTGATCTTGCTGTTATGAGCAGACCTCCAACTCGGTTAGAGGAGTAGGGAAAGACAGCTCCTCCCTTCAGCTAGTGGCACATCCCCCCTCCCCCCTCCCCCCTCCTATCCCTGCTACACTATCTAGGCCCGGGACAGGCTGGCTGTGCTCACGGCTGAAGAGCACAGATCGATTGGTGTACAAAAACCAGCCTGTAAGACTTCCAGCCGGCAGCAAAATCAGCATCTCTAAGACCAAATGACATCACAAGGGCAAACCTCATTTTTAGAGGCTGCTGGATCTACACACCATGGGTGTTGTGTTGCTGTTCAGCATTAACATATCTGTGATCACTCCGTGATGTTACGCAGTGACGTTGCTGTGACTCTAACTGTTCCTCTCCTATCAGAGGAGGCTGGAGGAGGGAGAGCATAAAACTCAGAAGGCTGCAGCTGACCAAAGCTAACAACAGACTGGCTGACCTCAGTATCCAAATGGCAAGGACATGCCG
This sequence comes from Chitala chitala, assembly GCA_025773905.1. Classification (NCBI taxonomy): domain Eukaryota; kingdom Metazoa; phylum Chordata; class Actinopteri; order Osteoglossiformes; family Notopteridae; genus Chitala; species Chitala chitala. The sequence goes on along the minus strand of JABJVR010000681.1, from coordinate 16,862 downwards.
CCGCAATGGTAACATGATCAAGATAATGCTGCGTGTAGAAGGGTCCAGGTACTTGTGAACTCTATAGTTGCATGTGTATCTGTTACTGAGGAGCTAGTGAGAAGCTTAGGGTTTTTTTTATATGCTTTATATTTTGAATACAACATGTCTCAGGGACAGCTGCATCTGCTGCCAGTCCACATTAGAAACTGGCCATACCTGTAAATGTTTACTTTTCCTTGCAGTGGAGTTTAAACGAAAGCTTCATAAGTTTGGCAGGCATGTGCTCAGGACTGAGCTGCTGGGAGGCATACCCTTCATCACCAGACTGTTGTCCTGAGCCTCACACAGCTCTGCTTACGGGAAAAAGAGAGGCCTGCTCTGCACAAGGGCGTGGTGCTCTCCCTTTTTAGCTCGGGCAGTCCTCTCACTTCCTATAATTACAAACCATATGTATGGAATCCGTAAAAATACCCTGTACTAGTTTTCCTATGTCCACTCAACATATGTAACCCGTTCAAATGCAAAATACAAAGTAATTCAATGTCAGATTTCATATGTTGAACATATTGAAGTATTACTGTGGAGCTACCTGGTCATACTTGAATAATCTGGGGGTTCGTCTCCCTCGCTGCAGCCCTACAGTATTGGTGATTTGTCCTGGAAAGTGCACATTGCAATTGGGAGGAATAACGGTCTCCTGGAAACAACTGATGTCAAGTTACATCCCAGAATTCACGGCAAGAAACATATCACGAACAAAGGGAAGAGCTGAGCACACATGAGCCCTGATCTTGGGCAGGTTTTGCCAATACACTTCTGCTATCTAGCCTAAGATATTTACATCCTCAGTGCTGAGACCCATCCATACTTTGACTGCTATAATGAGGGTTCTGTCATGAACAGCACACTGGGCTCTTCTCATATAAATACAGACAGAATATTATCCTGAAAACATCTGACACAACTGACATCAGTAGAGCATACTGTCCAATATCTTCCCATACATTCAGACATACCCTCTTTCTAGTATGTCTCCCACATTGTTTATTAAAATACACAACAAAACACAATGCACTGAATGTATACAAATGTATTAAAATACTTTGACGTTTAAAATCTGAAAGATAAAAACTATATAGGAAATACTATCAGTAACATCAGTGAATATAAATCCATAAGTGATCATTCACAGTGAATATGAACATCCATTTGTGCGGGTGATAAACTTCCTACTCGTCACATCACGCTGCACTCCATGCGTACACCTCGACACAAGGTCAAAACATGCAGGTAGAAAGCACACTCTGCACATGCGGTCAACACACACGCACTCCATGGCCGGTCATGAAAACACGTTTGAGAGCTGCATACATATGTGCCTGTACTTTGCTTAAGTGGGGAAAGGATATCATCATATCTGAAGGAGAAAATAAAAAGAGCTCAACATAGGAGCAAAGTTACAGAGGCAGAAAGAGGGGTAACAAACAGCAGTGTGTAAGAGCAGGTCTGTCATTAGAGTCAGGCTGGGGCCCACGTCATGAGCCACACGCCTACCTCCACCCACACACCCACCTCCACCCACCGTCAGGACCTTCCCTCTATTCCAGCTCTCAGTCTCTTAACCTGCCATTGCCAGTGTTACTATAAAGAGCCCTCTTAGGCGTGTAGCACTGCGGTCATCTCATTTATTGTTCAAATTCAGGCAGAAGCAAGGCTCTGTCCTAAAACTGAATGTGCACATTTTTCAACCCTGGGACAGCAGTGTTAATATGTGACTGTTTCTCTCTCACTGCTGCTATAAAATAATAAGTCTGAATCAAACAACCATATACTTTGACACTTGTTTGTTAAAGCTAAGAAAAACCTAAAACTATAAAACATTATGGCTTTATAGAATCATGTGTCACACGCACACACATCCATAAAAAGAACGTGGCGACATCACCTTGTAAAAAAGGGTATAATTTTACAGCTTAATTATTTGTTTGTTCGGTACAAACTTTAAACGAGCACAAAGGATGGCTGTGTGCAAGTACATGTGCCCGATTATGAGTGGAGAGTTATTTAAACTTGTACGGCCACGTGACCAAAGAGAAGGTTGATGTTTTTTCCACAGGTACTACACCTGACCGAGCATTTGACAATCCCACACTAGCCTCGGTACACTTGAAAAACATGTTTTTAATTAGTGCTCTTCAAATGGAGACCATCGCAATCAAAACCATTAAGGAAGTGGCTGTGACGAGAGAACATACTGTGCTATTGTGTTATTAATGTTACTGGTGTTAGTTATTGCCTAATGAGCTCCTTGAATAAAACGGCCTCCAACAGCACATGAGCCTCGGCAGAATGCAAAGCTTTTCACTTTGAGGTTTGCTTCTCTATGAATGTACTCTTAACAATGCAACACGAGCTTTTGATCAGGGGTTGGGGATCATGCGCTGACCACAGAGGGGGCATTGCAGGGTTCTGTAGGGGATGGGAAGCTGTATGTGGAAACGTATGGCAACACAGTCACATAAAACTGTCAGCCAGTCACAGCCAAAAACAGAGCACTCCATTAACTTGTTACCATGCCATACCCTGGAGCGAAACTTCAGAAACAATGCCCTCTTCCTCCAGACCTGTGGAACAACCAACCAGAAAGTGAGAGGCACTGGGTTGAGGGGTAAGGGGGAAACAATGTTCAACTAGTGGACTGCAAGAACAATAATTTAGTATTCTTTGTATTAAGAAGATAGACAAAAAAAAAAGACCACTTTGACATAGAAGTACACGCCATCCATGCAGAAAAACTAGGAAAAAACAAGACCAGGAAACTGTCATATCGGTAAATATGATCATTCTCTAGCGTCAGTCGAAACATTATGACGTATACCTGTTCCTTAGCCTGGTTGTTACTCAAACACCTTTCCTTACAGCAGTTCAGTACACGTGATGGCGTACACGCCTGTCACTTGGGCTAGAGCGCACAGAAACTAAGGTGCAAAGCACACAAAAGGGCCTTCTCCAAGAACACTTCTCCTAGCCAATCTGACAACGCAACCTAATCAGGCCCTCTGTTTCAGACACACTGACGTTATCACAAAACAGCCCTTTTACACCTAAACGTTTCAAGGAAGGCAAGTTTTCTGAAGTCATGTGAGGGGAAACACTTCTCCAACACAACTGACTCAACAACTCACAACAACCTATGGGAGTGCATTGTGAGAAAAAAAATCATCTAAATTACCCGTTAGTTTTGTGTTTCTGAGACACCATTTCACTTTAGCAATTCTGGTCTGGATTTTTCAGGTGCGTTTCAATAATTTTCGAATGGCCCGATGCAAAACCTTTGACTAACAGAAGCCTGTATCCAACACGACTCCCAAAACTTGTGTTTCCATAAACCAGCTACTTCTACACACTATCAGGTACCTCTGTTGAGGTTCTTCAGAAATTTAGATTAAATGTTTTGTCCTAAATGATACATTTTATAATCCATAGGTTTAAATTTCAGGGAATTCAGTTTCTGGGGACAGATCAAAATAGCAGAATGTATAAAAATAAATAAATAAATAAATAAAACAGCCAAGAATTAGAAGGTGCTCTTCAAATGGGGAGGGACCTAAGTGGTAGTCTCAGACAGAGCCAATCTGTAATCAAGCAACTACGTACTAGAAAGATGCAGTCAAACATGCCAATTAACTCCATATTCAGAAAAAAAACCATATACAGCCCACAGAGGAGTTTAAAGGAAAGATTAACATGATGCCCTACACTGTTGCTGACATGGCAAGCAGAAGTCAAACAGCTGTGAGAAATCTGGGTTCTATTTAAACAGCGACGCTTGTGTGGGCCAAGTTTAGGATTTCTGTGGCCATGCAAGCATATAATAACAGACCAACCAATGGGAGGGGGGCTGGACCCTGGGCAGGGCACTGTAGGAACACCCTCTGTCCACATCAGGACATCTTTCCACTCCCTTTCCATGTTGTAGAGTGGCAACATGAAAGAACACCACACAGTAACAAGCCACCAACTATAACTACTCCCTACAATTATCACTAATACAGTAACTACCAGTACATAAAAACACACACAATACTGCTACCTGTGGGGTTGGGGTAGTGGACATTTATTACTAAAGCTCCATGCTGTTTTCACACACCAATAAAAAAGGAGAAATCTTGCAGCTATTCAGTGAATAATTCAGCCACAGGGATCACTTGGGTAGATGGCCGATTCAGCCCTGAGGAAATGAGGTTCTGCCCATCAATCTGTAGTTTATCAGTCACAAAAGCTGCATTTCAAACAATTCCCCTACAGAAATCGGTCGTCACCCACACAGGATCACCCAACACATGTCCTCACGTGAAGACAACAAATGCACAAATACACAAACAAACATATGCCATAAAGCGGCCACTTCTGTACAGATGCAGACAGACATATCGGACGGGGACACAGAGGTTAACAGGGCGCTTGTTCTGTTGTGGGTGCTCAGCACAATGGCAGACTCACAAAGACGCACACCCACCAACACGTGGTCTGCTCTTACCCCCGACAGCCCGGAGAGAAGGAAGACAGATGTGGCAACGGTCTCGCTCTGCACATCCGGGGAGCGGAGGGGAGAAAACAGGCAGGTTAGTGTGGGGTGAAATGAGAGTCAGTGTGGAATTGGGGGGGGAGGGTCGTCAACAAGTGAAAAGTCATACGTCTATCAACAAATGTTTATTATGTAATAGTTAAATTCTTCCTGTGAAGGGTGTATAAGCCTAATTTATTATTTCTGAGCTCTGATGTAATTTTACTACATTTACTGGCACCGAGTGTAGTATGGAACGAGTCCTTACATCCCTGATGTCTAAACACAGATAGTTTCCAAATGTCTGGACAAGTTCTGACCACAACTGATAAAACCTGCGGAAGATCCACCATGTCTCCAAGCATCTGTTGCCTGGTGTTCACAAATCACTGCACACAGGACCTGGACCAAAACAGGGTGTGTGCAGCACTAAACAATGTAACCAATCAGTGCAGGAGGGAGGCACCTCCTTCCACTTTCAAGCCACTACCAATAATCCTGTTCACAGTCTGAGGGGAAATTCAAGGAGTTGCGTTAATAATGATTAATTCACAAGTTAAAAGTTGTATTCATTTTAATTTGGATACTTGAGTACATCACATATTTTGTTCGTTTTACTTTGAAGGTCAAAATGTTCCTGTATGCTTCATGTCTGTCAAAATGTTGTGCTAAATTTTTCAACCGTAATGTGTATATTCTTTTGTAGTTACGTATCTTACAACCATAAAAGAGGCAACGTTAAATTTAAACAGTTAGGGGGCGCTTTCCCTTGATTTACGGGAGGCGTACATCCATTATCTTGTATGTTAAATTATGATTTTATATCGATGGAATACAATCTTAGTTTGGATGAATGTTTTTCGAACCGACAAACACCCTTTAAGACTGATTGTTCAGACCGTTCAGTACTCCATACACTGTATGCTGATCCAGGAAATAGGTCACTTGGCAAAATCAGGATGTGCATGCAGTGCTTTGTAAATACCACTGTGTCCTTCCTGTCTGTATGCTCAAAGTAGCTGCTGGCTGCATAGACAGCACTGCTGTGTTTAATCTAGGTGAGTGCAAGACAAGCTTCTGAAAAGTAATACAGGACAGTACACATTAACCATAGTCAGGGAATGTAAGATTTAGGAGTACATGTAACTCAAATGTCATACAGAGGTCAGTATTCAATACAATGAGCATAAATCTCATTACTGTCTGTATGCATCTATGTACACGTTTCTACATTGACACTAACATGAGGAGGGGCTACAACTCATGGGGGCTACAATGTCCCACACAAGTGCAAGACATTTTTAACTGCTCAGATCACTTCAATGCACCACTTCCTCCAATCTTATTATTTGTGTGATCTTAGTGGGCCTTTAAGAGGTGCAATATCTTAGTGATGAGACAACTGGTTGAGGATGAAGAACTCTCATAGTTGCATCACAGCATGTCCAGTCTTGTCCAGAAGGCCCGATCCTCTGTGACAGCTAATTTGCAGTGCAACTACAACTTTGGAGAAAACAAAGAAGTGTGTATGAAAGCAGGCACATTAATGAGCAGACAGGGGCCAAACAGCTGAAATCAGGACTTTGGTTCTCACTTAGGATTTTGTCTTCGCTGTGTGCATGGTACATTTGTATATTTGTGTTTAATTAGGATCAAAAGTGTTGTTAACAGAACACTGAGCAGAGAATTGATATCTTTACACTTCAGAGTCTCCAAGTACACTGCTGGGATGTTTATATTGTAGCTTCTCCAAGTACACTGCTGGGATGTTAATACTGTAGGTTCTCCAAGTACACTGCTGGGATGTTTACACTGTAGGTTCTCCAAGTACACTGCTGGGATGTTTACACT
>JABJVR010000681.1:0-10362 GCA_025773905.1 Chitala chitala | reverse complement strand
CTGTAGGTTCTCCAAGTACACTGCTGGGATGTTTACACTGTAGGTTCTCCAAGTACACTGCTGGGATGTTTACACTGCAGGTTAAGTATACCACTGAGATGGTTGTGTTATTGGAGGGCACTATGTTCCATTACATTAACCTTATTCAATTGTGCCCCTCATCATTTTCAATAATTTTTTATTTTCTTAATACATGATCAAACAGTAAGAACCATGGCAAAAATATGTAAACATACACATATAGAACATTTAACAACGTACCAGGACTACTATGCATTTTAAAACGTATAACAAACAAGCAACAAAATGATAAATTAGTTGTGTTTTACGAGAGCAAACCTACACACAGAACAGAGTTAAAAATGTCAATGAATGGGAGATTACTTAATTTTCGAAGAGGTTCTATTAGGTCTTACACATTTAGATGTCAACTAAACCCAGCGTGAATTGAATTCCCATAGCACATTACACAAGATTGCCTTATTAGGAACAACTTTTTCTCCTCCTCAGAATTTGACTTCTTTTGCCTCACTTCAGTCTCCTGGGCCACTCTCCACAGAAGTAAAGCCTTTGAGCAGCGGGGTTTTGTCGTTATGGAAACAAAAACATCAGGACTTATCTTTCATTGCATAGAAAGTTGCAGAGTTATCTGACACACAACATTCCAGATAGCTCAGGAGGGGGATGACTGTTACAGACTGGATGGGTTGAGGAGAGCAAGAATGACAGGCAGCCTGAAGTGAAGATCTGTGCTGACTCATGCTGTTTGGTATACCAAACAGACACACACACACACACACACACACACACACATACACACACACACATTCAGTAGAAGACTGTCCTTATGAACCTTAACATCATGTAATCTGACATTTTCTACAGATACAAAAAACAAAAATAGATTCCAAGCCTCAGAGGGAATTAACACTTCACTGGCAAAAGGCTGACATTTGTACACAGACCTCTGTCTGAACTTGTATGGAACAGCACAACAGGAATGGGGGGGGGAATTAACCCATAGAGTCTTATGACTAAATATTCAAAACCCTGTTATTCATGGCTTTAAAAGCTGAATGAAGCTGAAAAGCTGAAGTACTAGGTTATAAGCTAGTGGTAAGGAAAAGAGACATTGGACTAAAAACAAATGGTCATTTCAATTTATACACTGCACGCATACACGCACGCGCGCACACACACACAATCTTATATAGTTACATTATATAGTATGTGATCAAATTACATCCAGGCTAACATTTATAAAGTTTTCCTGATGAAACCTAGTGTTGCAGCATGTAAACAGCTTAACTATATTCATGCAGCCTGAACACTTTGTTAGACAAAATTATGCAGTACAAAATGCATCCAACAATATAATAGCATGTTTTATTTAAAATGTATAAAAGGTCAGCACATGGCTGTGACTGCCTTATCTGGAACAGCCCGTTTTGTTTTAGCACTCAATATCCTGTCAGCCAAGGGGAGTAACAACAAGACTATACAATAACAATGGAAAAGGATGCACAACACAATGAGAAAAGGCTTCACCATGCCTACAGCACTTCCAGGATCACTATAAGCACACCAGAGGCCATTTTATGGTCAACAGCAGTTGTAAGCAGACCTTACAGTCTGGGTGATGCTGTGTCTCCGTAGGCATTTGCCCTTACCTCCGACGAGCAACGCCCACCCTTACCTCCGACGAGCAACGCCCACCCTTACCTCCGACGTGCCGGACAGTGAAGACTCAGGAGGTGACATGGAGTTGAAGGTGACCCCAGTGTCTTCTGTGGGGAGAGACAGAGATCAATATCAAAGACAGCAACCACATCAGGCTGACCCCTCCCTCCAGACAGTTGTGCTGTAGATGCAATGCTGTAGTATACATTAGAATGATACAAAAGGTGGGAAACTAAAAATCTGAAATTTTAGAAGGAGGGAGTTTAAGGGCTTATTAAGCATAAATTTACTTATGTCTGAGCATTCATTTCAAAGTGCTTTCTTTGCATAAGAGATTTAATGGAAAGTATCATCTCGTTGTGTGCTCTTAGCACATAAAAAATTTATGCTACAAAAACAAAGCAGTCCTCCGCAGCTGAAAGCCCTGGCTTGGTGTGGATGTGCTACCTTTGCTCAGTGTGATCTAGGCTGCAGGTTCAGACCTCCCCACCACAGATTACAACGCGTTCCAAACCCACTGAACTCAGGTCACTGCAGCTTATTGAATGCTCTTCACAATCTTGCCCCCACCTACCCAACTGATTTAAACACCCTTCCACTCCCTACAGTCATCAGCAGGTCCACTTTCTGTACCGAGCTTTAACCTTAGCACTGTAGTCAGGGCCGTCTCTTACAACCACACCCAAACTTTGTAACACATGTCCCCCACACTGCCACCTACTGGACTCCATTACGAAATTTTAATCTTTTTCAGCAGGCCTTCTCACTTTGACGTTTACCTACTACGAAGGCTATGCAGTCATTTGCGATGTTTTATTAATCTTTTTAATGTCATACATTATCCTTTTTATGCTCTGTAAGGTGACCTTGAGTGTCCCGAAAGGTACCATCAAAATAAGCTTTATCATTGTTATAGTTTAGTCATAACAAATCTGCATTTTCAGCACCTGTATTTAAATGCAAGCAGAAAATGCTGTCAAGTAAATAAAAATTACTCATAAGCAGAAAGCTGAACATAAAACCATGCCAGACAAAGGACAAAACTCTGGGGCAAAAGCATGCATATTAACTATGTTAATCAGGTTTATAAAACTTTACAAAATAATCTTTGGAATCTGCGCATGCCTTGCTCTTATTTTTTAGTTATTCTGTTTAAATATTTGCAAGTTTATTTTTTAAAGTTTCAATATAAGTGAAATATTGTCATGGACCGAGGGAGCAGGCGGGTTTCAAACCCGGGTCGCCCACACACAAGACAAGGGATTAGCCCACTGAGCCAAAGACTCAAGCCTTTACAGTCAGGAGCTAATCTACCATCACCGTGACTGCAGCCGACCTACTGCCACCCGCGGCATCGCTACACTATTCTATTAATATGACAAAGGCAGCTTTTGTTCTGACATGTACACAGGTTAGATGCATGAAGTCAAAAGGCCAACTGTAAACAAGTCTTATAAAGGCCCTTTGGTTTTAAAATAACATCTGTGCGGGAAGCAAGGTTTGCCATGCATTACATCTACATGTGCAGTATGCAGCTCTCAAACCATACAGACTGTAAAAAAAAATCTGAAAGCCCATTACAACATCAAGACTGTGCTAGCACACAAAGCAAAGACAAGAAAAGGTACAAAATTTTATATGGTTTCTTTGTTGTCGTCATTGCTTTGCTGTGCCAATATAAAAAACGTTTATGTAATGAATTTTCTGTAGATTTAAAATTGCATTTCACTCAGCCATCAGAATATAAAATCATTTTTCAGAAAGTCATTTAAGATCTTATCACACTTATTTTTTTAGTAACATCTTCCTCTAACCAGCTGCAGACCACTTACAACTTCACCAAAATTTATAACTAACCATTTGCTTGAGGAAAATTTTTTTTTTTTTTACTTTACCCCCCCCCACACACACACACACACACACACACACACACACACACACAATGATAATCTGGTTACGTAGTATAAATCTGCTTTTTTCATGGACACAACATGATGTTTTAAATTATCAAGCCTAAATCCATCTGCTTAACCAACCAAAACCACATTCTAAAAGTTTTAGACCACAGAATCCATATCTCTGAGAATGCCTTTTCAAAATGGGCAGTGAGGTTAGAGTAGATGTGGACGATACCCCGTGGAGCACACTGGACAGCCTGTTGGGAGATGCAGTGGAAACACCACCAGGCAGGGTAAAGCCTGCCTGTCGAGGTGAGGCAGAGTGACTGAACAGCTGCACCGTGCCTGTCACTGTTTCCATAAACAAATGGCCTGAACAAAGAGGAGAGTGAGAGCGTGCTGGACAGCGAGAGTTCAGCACGCTGCTAAATCAAGCTGCAGCACAGACCTCGCTACAGCCCCAGCGGTGCCATATTTACTCTTCAAAAGGAAAGTAAGCATTCCAATAATCCTGCAGGGTCATCTGACCACCAGGTCCTCATATTCAGGGAGAACACACAAACAGGAAAAACATATTCCTCGTACCATTATCAGTGCTGCTGATCTCATTATTTAATTAATAAGAAATAATGAGTTATTATAGCAGATCTCACTGAACAATGCATTATTTGTTTGAGTCTTAAGGGATTCATACTGAAACCAAAACATGGAGACAGGAAATTTACAAATAGAAACAAAAAACAACCATCAAGACACCACTCTCTGTGTTATACATCTGTGGAAAAATACCCTCATGGTTGCCAAGGAGATGGGGGAATGCCCTGCTGAGGACATACAGGTCATCAAATAAGACTCACCTGAGACTTGTTGCACTTCCTTATTTACGTTTTTGTCTTGTGGTGAACTTGCTCTGGGAATCTAACATTTCATGAGGCAGGATAAAAATAAGTGTACCAAGCAAGGCTGTACAGTTGATTATTCAGAGTTAACATGTTTTTACCCTAATTTCTAAAAGCATCTGTCTGAACGCTTCCTGCAACCGAATGTTTTCATATGTAACCCTACGGCCTAGAGGAAGCTGAATATCAGCACAGAGAACATAATCTGACAGTTAAAACAACCTAGTTAGAGTGCTGTGGAGTACAGACACAACACTCCACACATAAGGCTTTATTAAACACAGGACTGACATGCAGAGTAACATATTAACCATGTTTTACAATGATGATGATCAAAGTTTCGGAGATGAAGTGAAACGAGAAGCAGCCAGGATGCTGAACAACCCGAGTAGACAGCGGGTGATAGGAGGAGCTTCAGGAGGGACCAGAGCAGGTCTGTCAAGCTCCATCCCTCAAGGTCTGTGCGCGCACACAAAATCTCAAATGTTTACATCAAGTACCCACGAACCACTGGTCTTTACAAGTTAACCACTACAGCAAAGTGTTAAAACTGACCACTTAAGGCATCAGGTGAACAATAATCAGCATCTGGTACCAACAAAGGTAGAATGAATGCTAGAACATAAATGATACCTGCCATGCCTGGAAAGCACCCCGCACTGTCAGGGACTCAAGCCACCCCTCACACAGTTTCTTCAGCCTCTTCTCAGCTGGCAGAAGGTATTGGAGCAGCCATGCCCACTCCTTCAAGCTTATGAACAGCTTCATCCACCACGTGAGGAAGTTGAACTCTCTCCCCCTCTTTGCCCTCAAAAACAGACTCAATTCTCACTACTTCTGAATATAATGCCATTTACTGAACTGAAAAACTTTGTTTCCACATATCTGCACTACAATTCTGATTCTGTTGCTGTACAGTTCTGATTCTGCTGCTGCTGTTTATTGTATTATATTTTATTGCATTTTATTTTGCACCTGGGGTCAGAGATTGGTACATAAGGGCAGAACTGACAATACAGTTGATTTTGAATGACATTTAAAGTGCCATACGTTTTGGGCGCTATTTCCTTTCTAAATGCAAATGATACTGAACAGTATAAAATAACCTCCTGTCAAAGGTGTCTGATTTTTTTTTTTATTTATTTATTTTTTTTGCAAAACTTGTTTGCCTAACAAACAACCCTTAATAACAGGCAGGTTTTCTGTAGCACAGGCTGGGCATCTGGGCTGATGCCAGGGCTAAAGTGAGGACGTCACCATGTGAACACGGACGGTCTGCTCTCACATTAGACAGGGACAGCAGTGCTCAGAGAGGGAGGAGCCTACCTTGCAGCAGAAGAACAGAGGCAGGCTGCTACAAGGCGGTCTTTGTTCTGTGTGAATAAGTTCTGATGATGATGATGATGATGATGATATTATTATTATTATTATGATGATAGCCAGCTGGCCAAATCCTGGCACCACATCACATCTCCAACCTCACAAAAAAAGCCCCCCTCATCACTCTGTACCGCTCTACCAAGCTTCCAAATGCAGCTCACCATGCAAACATTTTATACACATTTAAAACCTTTTAAAAGTCTTCTAATGTATTTCAAGGTTCAAGGTGGTAATTGTACCCAAAGAGTGAGTAAACCTCAGCAATGTGGATCACCTGTGGGAACTGGAGGATTAGCAAACCTGTACTTTGTATGTCCTTTTGTCACCTTCATCCCAGTGTTTTTCTAATGTACCATTATTTACAAGCCTTTTATTAAGCTTCTGTTAATATTAATGACTACATTGTTTCACATATTATTCAATATCATCGCAGATCCAATTCATTCTTGATAGCTGAAGATTAATGCTCAGTGTTCATGGACATGGAACAACTCGGCCTCAAAATGTTACAAAAAGTTCAGGTGCCTTGTGTTCTGCAGAACTACCCAGTACAAAACAGTCTTATCCAACATACAGATGCAAAGACAGGAACAGGTACGACGAGATTCGAAAACGATATTACAAAACGCCACAAAACCACATTTCAAACCTTGCACTCTATCCGGCTTTTATTGGTTACATACTGCATCATTTAGAGCTGCTAAAAGCTTCTTCTGCAGCCATATTACTTTGTTCTGGCTCCCATGTAAACCTAAAGAAAGTCGAGTTACCCTCCATTTAGGGCAATAACTAATGTTGGAACCTTGGGCACCAAAAGTTTAAGTAAATACGGACCGTTCCAGAATCAGAAAAATACTTCTCCATGTAGCTGTGGCAGAACTTTCCAGGACATCTCTTTTAAAATATTGGCCACCTGATATATTCCATGTCTGGAAAAAGTACAGATAAAAAAAAAAAAAAAAAATGTTCTAAATAAGTGAGCACACACCTCAGAATGGGAGTGCTTTAAAAGGGAGTGACAGTGTGTGCTGCTCACCGGTTAACCCTCAGACTTCTCTGTCAGGCAGCCCTGTCTATGTTGTGTGCTTTAACTCAGTCAGGACGTCATACACCCCTGACCGCTAATACATAACAAGCATCTGCTCCGACATCAGGCACGGCTTCCCACAGCGGAAGGTGTGCGTGTCTGTAGCACCCACAGAAGCAAACGTGAAATTTATATAGTCTATCACATGGCCTCCTGAAGTACAGTTCTCATGCTTTAAAACTTAAAAAAGGATAAGTATTCTGAAGGTCACTGTCCCTGCCGTTTCAAGTCCCTGGACTCTCACCACACAGAAATTTCATTTAATCAGTGGTAACAGTCAGCTGCTACCACTGCTAACAAGGTCTCTAGGGAATATTTGCATTCCTGTGCTGTAAGAAGGGGGAGAGGGCAGACAATGGCAAAAGAACATGTGAAGAATAATAATCATCTTTTATTGTCACTGCATACATATTGCACATACATGTCACAATGAAATTTGTCCTCTGCATTTAACCCATCCCCTATGGGAAGCAGTGAGCAGTCACACATGGTGCCTGGGGAGCTAGAGCCGAGTGTCTTGCTTAAGGACACACCTGGCTGGGCTGGGATTTGAACCAGAGACCAGGAGACTTCTGCGTCTCAGCCTGATGCTTTACCCATTGAACCACCAGGCCTCCTCTGGGGTATTCTTACTGCTTTCACACCCAAACACTACAGACTGGAAACCTTGTCTCAACGAGTGCTCTAATAATGAGCATGGGTTTCTGTCTGAGGTGATGAAGAGAAAATGAAAGCCAGACCTGGGGGATTTAAAACGTCAGCTGGCTCATCAGTTATTATCAGAACAACCGTTGTGAATTTACAGAGGGGAATTAAGGACAAGCCTGAAGCAGGAGTGGCAGCCCTAAACCAGGCCATCGCTGTAAGGTACAACGAACAGGTTAAATAACAAGAACAGAGGAGAGAATGTACAATACCCTTGTGTCTATTTAGCTAGCTGTATAAAGAGAGCATTCATTTAGATGGGCACAATAAATAGTCCAAATGCCACCAACACCTTCACAAAAGAGAACAAGGTGCAGATATCGTGGGGGATGCCAGTTAGTTCCAGACCAGCCCGTGTCAGAACCAAACTCTCCAGCCGTCCTTCTTAAGCAACAAGAGCTCAGAAACCAAGTAAAACGGATGGTGCCTTTGATCTAAAAAAATGGGGTGGTGTTAGAACTTGGAAGGTCACACATTCGTTCTGATGGGTCCATTTATAAATGTGTGTTTGATGGCATCTGTGAAAGTTTAAGCGACAGCTTAACTGGAGCTCTGAGCGCAAGTCATCTGACCCTCCCACACTTGCTCGTGCTCTCTCTCTCCCTCTCCCCATCTCAGTTCTATTTTCAGAAAAAGACCTAGAGGAAAATGGCCCCAAACTGCTCTGGAGAAGGGTGAGGGGGCAGCTGAACAGGAAATCTGGCTTGTGACCATAACGCACAGGTCCTTATCGCTGCCTGACAACAGACCCACCAAAGAACTCTGGGACATCAGTCCCTGACGAGCAGAAAGGTCCAAAAGATCGTCCAGAGGAAGTGGCCGGGTGGGGTGCAATGTTGATGTCAACCACACTTTTATCACACAATACTGACATGGGACATGGTCTGGTGTGCAGGGAATTTACATGTTCGTAATGCCTGTTAACAGTCTATGCATATTGTACGAATTGTCTTAAATATGGACTACAAGAAACGCCAGCGTTTCTATCAAAGTTTTGCCAGCTTAAACTTTAGCAGTAGACAACTCAGGAGGATATCCAAGTGCAGCAATTAAAATCTCAGCAAAGAAAGAAGTCATTTTTTGAACTTGCCATTTGTTTAGTAAATTACTAAGTGCCTACAGAGAAGGCAATGTGCTACACAAATTAAGTTCAACAAACAACTTCTCCTAGGATGTGGGCAGGCATCTAACAGGAAAAACACCCTGACCAGCTCATCACCTGTTTCCACAGGTCCCAGTGTACCAAATGTGTGCGACACACAATGCAGACACACCCAAGCAAGGTGCTACACACTGTGCACAGACAGGCCTAACACAGCTTTGTCACCTCACTCATCTGTTAAACTTGCATCAGTGGAGCAACATCCCACCGTTTATACCCAACGTATGACACGGCCTGAACACACACTGCACATTTAACACCCTGACAAACATGAGCTGGTGCAGAGATGAGCTCTTCACAGGCAGCACTGCAAGTCCAGCTCCAACAGGGCCCGACAACTCTCCATGTTAAGCGTGTAGGCAGAGCATCAATGTCACACGCCCGTTTCTTATCCCGCTTCATTACAAAAGCTTGGGAGGGGCTCTTACATTATTGTCCTAGACCACACATAATGTCTCATCAACCCCCTCAATAAAACAGCCAACATTTACAAAAAGGACTTTTTAAACCAGTGTCCATTTAAGATATATAAATAGGCAAATGGTCAAGCAGCTTCACATTCAGGTCAAATGTAGCACCATATTTTATATATGTCCTTTTAAATAGTTTAAAATATTGCCACATTAACACACTGGCTGCTGGTGAGGGTTCTACATAATGCAACCACAAAGCATATTTAATGTGGTCATTATTTCTGTATATTTCCATTTAAAATATTATAAATCACCAAACATGGGAATAACAATAAATAGTAGTAATAACATCAGGGCCATAGTTAATATCCTTGTTATTCTACAAGTTAATACAAATACAGTGGAACCTCGGTTCACAAATTTAATTGTTCCTGAAGGCAATTCATAATCCGAAAAGTTTGTGAACCAAAAAAATTTGTCCCATAGGAATCAATGGGAAATGGATTAATCCATTCTTGGACCCCAGGAAAATCCTTAACACAAAAAAATGACAAACACAATACTAAACAGATAAAACTTAGACAAATATAATAAATATACAATTAATTTAATGTTACCTTAACTGTACAGAGGAGAGTCAACAGTGTAAATCGCCTTGCTTTTTCACATATAATAGCCTCAGAAACACTGTCACCAGCTAACATTTTCTCATTTTTCCAAATGAGCAGCAATTTCTCCACTTCTTCAAGCATCTGTGATCACTGTTTAGTAATAAAGTTCATCCCTCTTGCTACATTAGTTAATTTGATATTCTCTTTACTTTTTCGAATAGCAGAGACTGTTGATTTTGCCAGACCAAACTGATTAGCACAAACACCATTTTCATGTTTATGAATGATTTCTTTCTTCATCTCTAACGCAATTCTGATCATTTTTCTTTTTCCTTTGTTATCACTATCCTTTTTTGGTTCCATGGTGTCTTATTTAATAGTTTATAATGAAGTAGAACACAAAACACAATGAAATTCAAAAGAACGCAAGCCGAATTGAGCTCAATTGAGCTCAGCTGAGAAGGTAATCGGCTGCAGCCTGCCTTCTCTCCAGGACCTGTACACTTCCAGGGCACTGGGGCGTGCAG
>JABJVR010000680.1:0-20618 GCA_025773905.1 Chitala chitala | reverse complement strand
AGACCCAAGGTGGGAATTGAACCCCAGGCCTGGAGGTGCGCGGCGACAGTGCTAACCACCACACCACCGTGCCGCCTCTCCGAAAGACCCTCTCTCGCTATTCCATCAACAAATGACTCAGGGTCGCCATAGTGAATGAGAGTGCCTTTGCGCTCCCCTTTTAAGGCTGTTTGAACAGTGCCAGATTTTTAAATGCCACATTAATCTTTGTAGCGTTGGTACGTCTTTATTAAGGACATTATATCATTAGCACATCAATTTCTCTCACTCCCTAATGCACCATTAACTCAACACACAGTGTTGAGAGTCGTTAGTTCTGTCATGAGAAAATGGTGAAATTGTACAACGCCTCTTTTCTGACCTGTTTTAACAGCAGCTAAGAAAACAGATCGGTTGAGATGAGTGCGGTTGGTCTGTTTAGTCATGGCTGGCAAAAAAAAAAAACTTGCAGAAAAAAAAACTAAATAATTGTTTAGTTCAAAATGATGTTATAGAACATGTGGTTGACTACAGTTAAGTGAATCTTCGATGTCAGAATGCTGATAAATCTCAGTCATAAAAATCTCATTTTCTGCTGCTGGGACTGAAAAAAAGGTAACAAGAACATCACAGCTGTCTAACGAAGGCAGTGATCAAACTCGTGTGAGACAGACATTGGTTTTGGATTGTAGCCCATTAGAAAACTTGCTAAACATTTGCCAAAAACACTGGATTTACAGTGGATACACCCAGCTGTGACTGAAGCCTAACCCAGCCTTTGCCTTCAGGGGACTATAAACAGGACTGAGCTACATCTGACTGGCATGAAAAATTATGCAAGTTTTAAGTGAAATGTCAACACACCTGCTCAGGGGTACATGGTAAATCACATTCTGGTTTTGTATTACTCAGGCACATCTGCACAAGTGTTACAGTTAAAAATAAACCATTTAAAAGCATTCCATGAAAATTTACATTGCAGACATTTTTTTGAGACTCTGTATCATTAGAACACAAAAGGCACTAGGCTGGATTTATACCTAGTTCACATTGCTGACCATTGATGGCTTCTGTAGCTGCCCACATGTATGGGCTTTACGACCCTTTTCTACCTGACGGTGTAGCTGCAGTCTGATGACACAAGACTTCTGCCTGACACTTTTGTCCAGATGGTGCAGACTGATGACACAAGCACCAGGTGGACTGACAATATGTAATTGAACCTAGGGTGTGGATCTCTAATAGGTAACAGCTGGATCTCTCTTGGGACCTACAGGAGGATGAGCCAATGAAATATTCCGCTTTAGTATCTGTCGAGGCAACAGTGGAATTGTGAATCACTCAGTTTCAAGTACAAGGTACATTCATAAAAAGTACGTCCTGGAGTTTCTCAATTTGGCAGATTTATGGTGGGCTAAAACATCTGTAGACTTAGCGCTATGATTGTCATGGAGATCTAGAAATTAACGAAATACGAGAACAGTGGAAATGCATAGAAACATGGAACACAAATGGTTAACTCGGCACAATCAAATTCACTTCCTGTTTATCCATCCTCATCACTTCACCGTCTTCTCATCAGGAATTGTTGGTGGTTGGCTTGTCTGTTGTGTTGGTGGTTGGCCTGTCTGTTGTGTTGGTGGTTGGCCTGTCTGTTGTGTTGGTGGTTGGTCTGTCTGTTGTGTTGGTGGTTGGCTTGTCTATTGTCTTTCTTGATATTTTAATTTTGTTTTTCACTACCGGTGTTATTCACACACTGACACGCACTATACTTTCCAATGAGCTATTTTAGAGAACATAAAATAGGTCTTGCTAGTCTTCTTATTTTCCACCAGACTACTTGTACACCATCGCGTTGCCAATAACTTTGGAAAACTACTGGAACTGCATGCCTTCAGCCACAAAGGTATTAGTTTTATTACTGGTGCAGTAAAGAGAGACATGTCATCTCAGTTTGAAAGGTTTGGGTTCGGTTAACAAACGGGGACATGTGTGCTGTTGGCATTGTCTGTGTGATGGTAAGTGCATCGTGGGTGAACGCTCAAGATGATCTTCACGGGAGGGCTGGCATTGCTCCATTGGGCTTTGGCCATGGCTCATGCCACGTGAACCTCCAAACGCAACAAATGGGGGAAAAAAAAGAAAAAAGCCCATTTGGGCCTGGACCACTCAGTAACAGAAATGCTAAACCTCCAGACACAATGAAAATTCTCTTTGTCCCCTGGCTGTGGATCAGACCATTGATTAATTGCAAGAAGATTGTTTCGGTGTGGAAGCAAGTCTTCAGTTTTAAGAGCTTATGTGTGGTAGTTAGCTGTCTGTGCCCAAAAACACCACACAAAAGTAAATCTGAAGGACAAGCAGTGTTTGTACAGCGTTAAACTGCATTTTCCACTTTAGTTGCAAAAATATTTGGCAGAGTATATGTTAAACGTGACACGAGTGTGTGCATTTGAGAATCTGATGAAAAATCAGACGGCAGACAGACTGCTGACTATTCCTCACGATCCTGACTCGATAGAGAGCAGGAAGTCAGTCGTGGTGAACAGAGCAATGCGCAAATATAACATGCAGACAGTGCTTTTAATTAATGTTTTACTAAGTGCTTTTCATTATCATTGTGTTAATTGCTAGAAGAGATTATTATTATCAAGGACAGAAGGCCTTGTTGTGGAACAAGGTTGGAGTAGAACTTCACGGGAGTCTGTCTGGATGGAGTACTCAGTGAACCAGTTATTACGTAAGTTAATAAGCATCTGGTGCTTCTTTTCAAATAAAATACAAAAGTACCTGACATACAAAATACAGAACAGCCACCTAGTGTGATGTGTAATATGAGGTGTTAACTACAATGATTGTTCTGCATTCAGAATTGAAAAATATCACAGATTGCACAATTTTTATTATTGTATGAACAAATTACAGATATAAATTTAAATTATCAAAAAATATCGATTGAAAATAACCGTGTGCAAATCTATATTGCCAGGCTATGCCAACTTTTATGAGTGACTTGAATTGAACCTCAGTGTGAAAGCTAATTGCATCTTCCCACATAACACTGTTATTTGAAATTGTAAAGGCAATAAATCACATTTATTTGTCCCATTCGACATTCCGAGTCTCAGTTTGTATTGTACTTGCGTGTACCCTGTGACAGGCCTTCGTTTCTTTCCATGAGCACTGACCTTGCAAATTGTGTCAATCCTACGCTAGCAACTTGTGTTTTCAATCAACTTACGATTAATCCGTATGCATCATGCAGGAAGAGTGAAACCACAGCAGTCCGAGTGATTATGTCAGTGATTTGAAAAGAAAGTCATATTGTGTGCTAGTCGCTTAAGGGTAATCGTGTTATAATCAATTATCTGAATGTAAACAGCATATAATTAGCATCTCATTTGAATTGGCGTAACTCTAAAACATTTGAGGAGCCATCAGGGAAAGCATATTGTTCAAACTCGAAAGCACAGTACAACTGACGTTTTCCAGGAGACGGAGATGAAACATGGTGCTCTGCTTTAAATTCAGTTCACACCAGTAGTAACGGTGCTAATGGTCTGGAAGTTGTTATGCAGGACTAGAAAACTTTCTCATTATAACTTCATAAACATGGGTGACATTTTGGTTGTTGCCTTTTGTCAGCTGACCGGGACATAAGATCATGTTTAATAAGACAGGTAGATGTCTGTTTAGATGAAAGCTCCCACAGCTCCGCACAGGGTTTCCTGCCTACAACCCAAAATGCTGCAGCACAATGTCCGTAACTCAGGAGAAGACTTCCCGGCCGGGGAGACTCTGGGCTAGAGACTCTAGCAGCGCAGCTGACCCGTTGTCACAGCTGACACTGCTGTCGTCTCAGACCCAGAGGTTCATGGGTTTCAGTTCTGTGAGTTTGTGCTTCATAGCTGTGTGTAGGATTCTTCCAGGATTCACTGCATACGTCAACTATCCTGTGTGTGTTAACTGTACGAATAGGTGAGTCCTTCTGTGGACTATGAGAGCATCTGGACTGCACCGTGTACCACATGCTGAACGGGCTATGGATCAGAAAAGTCAGCTGAGCTCTCAGTGGAGCCATATAGACTCTCTGACCCGTTTGAGCCCAGGGGCTGGCCAAACAGCAGTGATGACATGTCATCTACTGCGTTCCAACGAAGGACAGTTAACAAGATAGAGGACCAAGAGGTGAGGTGGCCAGTCCCGGTCTCCAGGGAAATCTCCGAGCCCGTTGCTGGCACTGCAGCATCCTGGAGAAAGCTGCACAATGCATTAAGGCGCAGCCCTGGCCAGCAAGATGTTTGCTCCGCTTTCCGCAGGGCCGAGTGGAGAAAAGCACGGCAGATGCTTGGCAAGGCCTTCCTCCAAGCTCTTTTCTCACCGTGACAGAAATCATGCAGCTACACTGGGAATGCGTGCCTTAGGTTAGGTCTGCAACACTGGGACAAGACAAAGCAGCACCGGGCGAGGGACAGGCGATGGAGCATCACACCTTTGTGTCCGACAAAACATAACAGAGGGACCGCTGGGGAGCCAGCTGTCGAATGAATATTTATGGGGGCTGGTTCAGGACAATGGGGCCGATTCAGAAAGTCGTTTGCTTTATGCTACACCAAAGGATCTTTGAAGAGGGGTGGGAGTCTGTTCGCTTTTTTCTTACTCACTGATGTTTTTAATAATTCTATGCAGGAATTCACAGAACCCGTCTGTAGGGAGTAGCTGTTGGTGAAACAATAGCATTCAATTACAATCTATCGCAATTTAAGAGAGAAAAGTGAAGAGCTGAAGTCTACTGTGCCCAGAAAGCCCCAGCCAAAGTTTTCTTCTGCGTATCTTAAAATGAACAAGTGTCAAACAGGAAAATGTTACTGTTGCAAGTTTCAGACTTAGACACTGCATTAATCACCATGGATGTTGAATGACATTGGGACAGTATGCTCTCAGCAGCACTGCAGTAACACAGGATCAAACCCGCTGGGAGGAAAAGAAGGCTTTGAGAAACGTGCTGGGCAAGGTTACTGTGACCAATCATTCACCAACTGGTTCAGACTGTCGTCCATTGGTCACTTGGTTCTTTAACAGAGATTAACAGCACAGCATAACTTCACCCATTTGAGGTTTCATCCAGACAGCCGCTAGTTCCATGAGAACTATAAGCCATACCGTGGGTTTCCTCCAGGTCGTGTACATAAACACTCGAGTCCACGAGCTCCGATTGCAGCTCAGAGCTCCAGAGGAGATGTTCGAACATCACATGTGTAGAGACTCGAGATGTGTAAATAAAGAAGTCAGATCCGTCTGCCTTCTGGGCGTCAGGAGGGGCACATGGAGAGACGCATGGAAATTAGGAAACAGGAAACCTTGATGACCTCATCTTTGCAGAAACCTCAGAACAACTGAAAGAAAAAAAATCACTGTGTAAGATGGTTTTGGCACTGGTGAATTTCATTTACCCCCTACCAAAGACGTTTTTCCTAAACCGAAGAATCAGTTAGGAAGCAAAGCATTTTGTGGTTTTGTCCGTTTTTCAGTGCCCCAGGTGCTCAGTCCCTGTACCTTATTTAGGAGTGGAGAAGATGAGGTTTTACCCTGTGATGAGTGTTCTTACAGAATCCCCGTCCTCTTGTGAGCGAACAGGCAGAATGACATGACAGTCATGGAGCCCCTCTCGCCTTGTGACGCGGTAGGATCCCACACATGCACGTACCTTTTTTATTGCTTTGTTATTATGCAAACATCAGATAACGGAACTGTAATGAAGATCGGTTATGAAGACCACTTCGATAAAGTGACAACTTGCTTTATTTTACATAGTGGTTGGTGTTACATATCATAAATGTAGACCAAATTTAATGTATAACGTTCAATTACCTAATGGATTTTGTGTGTGTGTGTGTGTGTGTGTGTGTGTGTGTGTGAGAAAGAGAGAGACACAGAGAGAGTGTTGTGCTATTGGTGCTATTGGCTTAACTGTTGATTTTCTACATTATAATGTTTTCACCAGTAGAGGGTGACTTCAGCCCTGGCAGCCTAACTGGTTGCCTGCGATACGCTCCAAGGAACACTAGGTTTGGGTCCACTGAACCTCTGCAAGTACTAAGGTATCACTGACATGGTGATCCCAAATCAGCTCAACTGTCAAACAGCATCTGAGTCTGGGTCAGCATAATTGCTACTCATAAGAGACCCCATTAACACTAGAACCTCACCATGCAGAATTAATCATAGAAACTCTATTTTACAGTCTTGCTTTTTTCCAGCAAGGACTGGCAAAACATCTCCCTGCTGTCCCAGTAAAACAACTTGAGCAAAAACAATGTTTTTTAGAGGAAGAGCCTGGATGGAGAAATAGCAATGCATGTGCATCTCTCAGAATAAAACAAATATATAATTACATATATTTACAATATTTACAAACAGTATATTAAAAACAGAAAATGTGATAAAAATTAGTTACAAAATATATGCTCTATTTAAAAACTTGTGTTTTCCAACTAGACTTTGAATGTCAAACTGTTTTATGCCTTATTCATAAATACAGTCACACAGCCACACAGACACAGCCACAGTCACAGTCACACAGCCACAGCTGCAGTCACAGCCACACAGCCACAGTCACAGTCACAGTCACACAGCCACAGTCACACAGCCACAGTCACAGTCACACAGCCACAGTCACAGTCACAGCCACACAGCCACAGTCACAGTCACAGTCACACAGCCACAGTCACAGTCACACAGCCACACAGACACAGCCACAGTCACAGCCACACAGACACAGCCACAGTCACACAGCCACAGCTGCAGTCACAGCCACAGTCACAGTCACAGTCACAGTCACAGTCACACAGCCACAGTCACAGTCACACAGCCACACAGACACAGCCACAGTCACACTCACTCAGTCAGTCACAGCCACAGTCACACAGCCACAGTCACACAGCCAGTCACAGTCAGTCACAGAGATTATTAAACCTGCCTTAGCAATGAAGCAGTTGTAATAAGAAATATTCTCCATTTGTTACTTTTATTTATTGTTCAGAATGATTACATCAGACACATTCAGTGGCTCCGTCCCAGATGTGGAAATTCTAGATAGTGATGTGTCTTGTCAGAAGTATCGACGTAGAGAAACCTGTGCGTTCATCACATGCACTAATGAGGACCACAGCACCTCCCCCCATGTGCTGAAGCAGAGAGATAGAAATGAACCTAACAAGGCGGACCTGGGGTCGACTGGAGCGGCCTTGAACGTAGGCGGACCTGGGGTCGACTGGAGCGGCCTTGAACGTAGGCGGACCTGGGGTCGACTGGAGCGGCCTTGAACGTTAGCCCTCTGTTCTTTCTTGCCTTTTAACGTGTTTGAACCCCGTGCGGCCTCGCGGTTTGCAGAGCGCTCCCTGGGCGCCGCTGAGAGCCACACGCCAGGTCGGATGTTTGCTTTTGCTGAGATCACATCAGATAAAAGGCTAGCCCTCCGTGTGGGCCTGTCTCACATGTCACTTCCACGATTATTCCCACACTGGGATGGACAGAAAACCCTTTTAAACTGAGAGCTCCCACAGACCTCATTACCATACGAGTTCCACTTCAATAGAAATTCCGCAGCCGCGACTGATGACTGCTGCCCCCCCACTCCCACCTCCACCCCAACCCATCTAACAGGTCTCTCACTCCACCGGCCTGGCTTGTATTCAGTCAGCAAAAGATTTCTCTGAAACGCTGCCTTGCAAAATCCCGGGCCCAGTGTCAGCAAGCCCACTACAGTTCTAACCTCAGGCTCACCTGGATCCTCTCAGGGTCTTTAGGTCAGTGCAATAATACTCTTGTCTGGTGACTTTGTGTAGGCTGTGTGATTTTGAATCCCAGCAGAGCTAGTCTGTTACACCAGCAGCTGTTTCATCTTATGCCCATGTTATCCAAAGGTGCGTAATTTGTGAGAGAGAAGTTAGAGGTTCCCATCCCACACCACCACCACAACAGCATGGACTGAGCTCTGCAGAAACTTTGTTCACTTTTCAATTCATTTGTTAAAGGTAACCAGGGATGGAGGGTAATTACAGAAGAAGTGGGTTATGAACACCTGCTTCTTCTCAGGAGCATACAGGCATGACCTTTCCCAGCTCTGGTGAAGGTTGTTCGGCACAGTAGCCAGGCTTCACACACATCTGTCTGGGCTCTCTGCAAATTCAATAAAATATCTGAGATTACTGGGAAAAGATACGTCATCGACAAGCAAAGAGCAAACCTCTTTGTCTCCAAACAGTGTATCTAGTACTGACCTCAGTCCCAGACTAAAAAACTCCATGCGACCCCACACTGACACACACACACACACACACACACACGGTTGAACTGCCCAGGACAATGGCCAACACAAACTAAGACAAACACCCACCTCGCGAGACACAACACTGGCTGAGACCCCATAATTCAAAGCAGGGGATGCTCAAATCTAAGCCCCCAAAAGAATGAGGGGGATTGCACCCCCACTCAACAAAACAAATTTCTCACGTTACTATCTGTGGGAAAGAGCAAGCAAAGATGGAGACAATCAGATGTTGGTACTTATTGCTTTTCTGCACTGAAAGCTGACACTTAACAAACAACAGGCTCAAGTGTTCCTGTAGAAGAAAAAAACATTTTGGATTTAAAAGTGTTACTTATTTTGATAAGAGCCCCTGTTCCACTTCTGTTAATTGAGCAGAAACACTCTGTGTGTAGGAGTCACTGGGTCAGGCTGGCACCTGGACACTAGGCCAGATATCCCCCTGGGGGGCTAACTTACCCTAACACCAATCTATAGACTGTAGCATTAGCTTGAGATCTGCCCACAATGTTCAAGACCATATTTGTTGAAACAAAGGAACCCCCAGTTCAAGGAGACGGTCACTGAACGAAAGACTAACAGTATAGCAGGCTTCTGAGCGTTCAGTGTGTTCAGGAACTCTGAAGGCCCTCGAGTTCCCAGTGATGGTGGTGTGATGATGACCCCTAAATCGTCCCGGATGTTCGTAGCCATTAGCGGTTTCAGTTTAGGTGCAGGTGATGCAAGGTTCTGTGGACAGCAGTATGTTCAGAACAGCTGGGCGCCGTACTCACCACCTGCCACTCAAAAGCGCAAAACAGCAGGTTAGCATGTGCATCAGGTATTCACCATCTCACACTATTTAGCTGTTAAATTCGCTGTGTGAAGTGTTCAGGTTCTGTAGCTGAAGAAGGTCATCTTCCTCACGCCACCATGTGGGTAATCAACTCAGCAAATACACATGCATAAGTAATTTGGTAAGCAGGGATCACACACACTCAGCAACATGTTAAGATTTTATACTATGTTCTAATTTCTGAGGGCTTTTGTCAGTCACAAACCCTTGGATCCCTACCAGATTCCCATCCCATGGGACTCTGCTTCTCTCAGTTATCACCGTTTTGCATGCTGGTGTGTAATCTGCATTTATGCAAAAAGTGATTCACATGGAGCACAAACACCACAGCACTGAATCTGAGCAGGCACTGGTATCGGAGCCAATCCAAACTGTTAATGTCTGTAGGGTGGTAAAGGGAGATGGGGAAAAATTGAATACGAAAGAAGGTAAATAAAGGGGGACACCTCTGATGCTGCATTGGCAATGCCTGTTTGCTGACAGCTTTGTAAAGCAACTGAATTAGCTCTGAATTTTCGAGCCCTTGTTTTTGAATACAGAGGATGTCAACAGTCTCCACTGAGCTATAAACATCATTCTGAGCTCTGCTGAGGGCTCCAGATTGCACAATTTAACACTATGAAATATGTAACACGTTTACTATGGCTCTTATTAATTATGAATCACTTCCACACTCTGCATAACCCACAGGGAACAAAGGCGGTTAATAGCAAGCGTAGCATGTCTACTGTGCTCTAACGTGATTAGGTTGTCTGAAATAACACCGGTTGTAGCACAATTTATCAGTATTAATGCCACAGGAATTTTTCTGCTTATAATAAAACACATTAGACTGAGTTCAGTTTCTATCATTATTTAAAAAATTTTATATATAAAAAGTCATCTTATTTTATTAATAAGACTATTTCCTAGAACATGTTTTTGATGTATTGTGCTGGCCGGATCTGAAAAATCTGCCGCTGTAAAAATGCTGCCAAAGCATTCTGTTAATAAGTCCGGATTAAAACAAAAAACATTTTGTCTAGGTCATTAAACTCTGTCCTTGAACGCAGACCCGCAAACGGCCTCTGAGCGACACAACAAGACGCAATGTAACCGCTCTGTGTGAGCGAGTGCATCGATTCATCAGCTGCGTCTTCATAAATCCTCGGCGCTTAATAACAGGCTAGCCGTGACTGGGAGCGAGGTGAGTTGCGTCCACCGAGGCCCGTCTCTGGGGTCCAGATGCTGCGAGACTCTCCCCCCTTCCATCTCGTTTCGTTTGCGCTGCCTGTTTGTGGCAGAGGCTGGCGAATTGCAGTCTCTCACCGTACAGTTGCATCAGAGGTGCCTCTTAGACACATGTCCCCCCACCCTCAATTGTTAAAATGTACAACTAAGAAAAGAAGCCTGTACTTTGTTTTGCTGTGGCTTGAAGTGGACTTTCCAACGTACTCGTTCACAGCGAGCCTCGTCCTACGTGCTAATCAGCAGCACTGCCTCTGGGCCTGTTTGGCCCGCTGGGACGCACTTGGAGAACCAAACGTGAATTGTGTTTCCGTGCTCTGGCGGTTGGCTCTGAGTCAGATGACAAACGTCTGGCAAAGGAGCTCTTTGCCGTGCCACAGACCCTGCAGCGCCCCCCCACCCCCTGCAAAGCACAGGAAGCAGAGGTCGTTCCAATCTGTTTGTGGCCGAGAGGGCCGAGGGCCCGCCACCCCCAGGAGCATGACCTCGCATTCGCTGACATGTATGGTCCGCATGGATATGAGCTCGCTCTGCTGGAGACGCAGGGCTTCGCTAATTGCTGGCTGAAGACCCTGGCACAGAGCGAGGCCTGTTTAACAGTGCAGATCCTGTGCGTAACGTCTGCGATATCTCCAGTGAACCTGCTCCAAGAGCCATGCCATTAGCATTCAGCCTAGGAGCTAATGACTCCACAAGTTGCCAGCTTGGCTGCCAGCTGGGGGGGGGGGGCAGGGGAGCTGGAACTTAAACACCCCCCCAGAATTCCCTTGCACTGTCACCTGTCACAGCTGCTACACAGACCAGGGCAGACCGCCAAGGAAAACAGACTGAATGACTGCCACCAGCCCCTGTTCTTGAACACATGGGTTTTTCTTCAAAACGGTTTTAATATCTACATGAAGCCCTTGCTCTCTTCTCATCATTTTTGTGGAAGTTTAAATGAGAAGCAGGATGTGTCCTACCACGTCAGTCAGGAAATCAGAACAATTAAAACTTTATAAGCGCATATGAGGTAATGTGGTAAACCACATCTTAACCCATGCAATGCATTCTTTAAAGCTTTGCACAAACATTGTATAACCTATGGTTTCTATATACTCTTTATATTACATCCAGAACAAGCACATTGTTAGCAGCCACCCAGAGGTTTATGTTCCTCATCAGTACTTTTGATTTATCTTTGTACCAGTTGGTCACTTCAATGAACCTTATTTCACCCTGAAGACTGAAATCTGGTGTAGTCACATGTTGGAATGTGGAGCAGTTTCCTGCGTTACTGAGAAACGCGTGAGCTCTGCCGATAAGCAAACCCTAAAGCAAAGGCACAGACCAAAATCATTTGTCCAGCATCACATATTTCATATGGTTTTTACTGCCCTTCTTGGATGTTTAAATTTAATTATTTTCGCCTTAATCTCATGTTAAATGTTTGTAAAAATGTTTCAGTAATTTACGCAACGCTGACATTCCGATGAAAGTCGTTTCACAGAGGAATGCAGGAATGGGTTTTTGATGAGCTCACCATGTCCCCCCTTGGGGAGGGGGGTGCTCTGTGTGCTTTAACACCACGCCAACTCATTTGGGTTTCCTAGGGGGGTGATGTAGGGGGAAAGAAGATGTGCAGGTCCGTCAAATCCCCAGGAAGCCCGTTCTGTCTCTCCAGCTGTTTGCGCAGCTGGTCTGTTGCGTTAGGAAGTAAACGCCTGCAGATATCCAGCATAAAGCTAAATAAATGTTGTAGCTGATCCGCTAATAATTAGTTTTCACGCTGTTTCAAGAGGCAGTCGCCTCTGTCCCTTCGCTGTGATGGATGGCTGTGCAGGCAGTGCGCTGTGCCTTTTCCGCACTTCCTTTCCAGTACGTTCGTATGTAGTTAGACAACAACCGTTGCACGTCAAATCATTTTAGATTAACTTTGTGCCATTTTTATTCTTAATTATAATTCTGATTTTTGAAGCACGTGCCTCCTTTTTGTGGTACAGACTGTAGCCCTGTCAGTGCTGTATGACTGACAGGCAATAAAAAATTAATGAAAGTAGACGCGGTTAATTATGTCGTATTAAATTATCTGCCCCGGAGAACAGTTTGCCGTGCAACTTTGGCGGAGGACACGAATGGTGGAAGAGGAAAAGTGCGTTCAACTGTAAAGCCTCTTTGAAGTTTAATTAAATTCAATAAATTTTTACATAGCACCTTCCACGATGTGTTGCCTCGAGGCGTTTTGCGCGAATGAATTACAGTTATTACACAGAATTAACAGCAGATGGAATAATTAAAGTTAAAGCCAGATGATAACAAAAGAGAAAATAAAAACTCGACAGTGTGGAGAAACAAATCCTCTGGGGGGCCGAGGCTGACTGGCTGCCCACCCCCATGGGCATGCTAAAATTACAGAATACAAAGTTAATATCAGGAGCACAAATGTAAAGTGAAGTGTGTCTATGGTCCAGATGTAGGCCACGGTCCCTGTGGGCGTGTGGGATCCCCGAAGCGGCCTCATCCAGGGGAGCAGCAGCACTACCAGTGTTAATTACAGTGAGCTGTGGAGAGTGTTGTGGGAAAACTAAGTCAAAGCAGGTTTTTCATAAAGAGGTAAGTGCTCTAGTACCAACAATTTTATGTATATCTGAAATGGAAGGAAGGCCTGCTCTCTGAAATTGTAGGGAATGATTTGGAGTGCGTGTATTAATCAGCTCCATTAAATATACTGATGTCTGACCTTTGAATGCATTATAACTTTGAAACCTTCCTCCAGAAAGCCAGTGGGGTAAGGATAATAGTAACAATACTAGTAGTAATAATAATAATAAAAATAATCAGCTTTTATTGTCATTTTATTGTGATTGCATACATGCACGTTACACATACGTGCCACACCCGTCTATGCAAATGTGTTTAGCAGAAATAATAAAAATATATAATATTCTATTCATTATATAGCCCATAGAGCCACATGGTGCATTCAGCAGCTGGCAGGACATGTCTGCTGAGGAAGACGAAGCTGACAATGCGTTTGGAATTCGAGCGATGTCTTCCTCCTACAGCCGCTCTCAGATACACAAACCCGAGCCCCACGTCTGCCGTTTCCTCGACCGGAACGTCCGCAAGCAGCTGATCGCCGAAGGGAACGTCTGTGATGGTCTAGATGAAGACTTTCACGCTTTCCCCCAGTTGGCTTCGATTCGGAAAACATCTGTTGCCTTGAACATTCTCCTGATTATTTGGAAAGCAAGCTTATTACAGAGGAACGATCACATAAGAGTAAGAAAGTCTTTGTCAAATATGAGCTGCCCAGAAAAAAACCGTCCTCAGCCCACGAATAACAAGCAGCGAGGCGGCTGAATGCAAAATTCATGTCAGCTTGTAACATTAATGTGAACTCTGCCCGGAACACGAAATGCTATGTGTTCACAAAACGGATTACGTTCCCTGGTGCTTAAAAGATAAAATGGTTTTATAAAGTAATCTGTGTGATGTGGGGCAACATTTTCATAGCCAAAGATCCGTGAAGGTATTTGCAGACATCACTCGTCTTGAATCTGTCTGCCTGTTGTGATGTTGCTGCAACATTAAGGTGTGTATTAGGGATGCAGCAGCTCCCCAGAAAACACACACTGTTCGGTTTGACATTCTCGGTCTGGCGCACAAAGTCCAATCACAGTTATGACGGTTATGAGTAGTAACTTTAGTAATTGAGAGCTCTGCTTCAAAAGGTTTTTTAGACCAACTAACTTTGCCGCAAAAATTAACGTAAACGCATTTCCTGTGCTGTCACCACTCATGTGACAGCTGCAGCCAATCAGAAGCGAGTTAATGCTTTGCTAGATGTTTCCAGTTTGATAAAGGAAAACCAGACATGATGAGTGGTATAGTGATGAGGTGGAGCTACAAAATACCAACATGTTCTTTTAAAGACAATTAAAATGCATTTGAAGTTCAAACCGAGTTTTTTTATATACATCGAATACAGGCCACACATAATCGAAACAGTGTTTTTTAAACTGCGATACAAACCAAGCCGAGATATTCTCCCACCGGGCCCTCAGTCAAGTATAGATGAATGCTGTTGTGTTTCCTTCCCATGCAGCCATGGAGCGAGCGCCCGTCTAGTGAGTGCCATGCAGCAAACGTCGCAGTACGCTGTGCATTCTGGCTCTTATGCAGCTCCCTCTCTGTCTGAGAATGTGATATTTGAATGTTCAACACTCTTACACATTTTTACACACATTTATATGTATCTTCAACATGTGGCTGCCAGGTGCCTCGAGGAGCCAACCTCGCCAGCCATGTGCTATTCCATCTGGGGGAGTCCTACAGGCCGAGCTGCTGCTGCTCTATGGGGTGCAAGCTGGGTTTTGTGGTCACATGATTGACTTGTGCACATGGCACTTTTAGTAAAGAGTGCCAAAGCAGTGGAGACAAGAGGGTCATCTCTGGTGGGACAAAGCTTGTCCCGTTTTTTTGGTATTCTGCAAATACAAGCAGCTGCCAGTTTGGTTTTAATTAAATCGAAGGCACGACTCCATCTCCATGTAGACATAACATTGTTCCTCCCAAGCTTTGGAGAAGCACATTGTGATAGCCAGTTGCTTGCAATGCATGCTCTTCTGAAGTGTGAAGAAAGAGCTGTTTTGGTTGTTGAGGCAGGTTCAGCAGGATTGGGGGCGGGGCTTCTTGTATTTGCTTTCTGCATATTCTTTAAAGGCTGCTAACTCCTTTTCCTCTCTGTGGCTGGTTGACTGCT
The DNA here is from genome assembly GCA_025773905.1 of Chitala chitala. Taxonomy (NCBI): domain Eukaryota; kingdom Metazoa; phylum Chordata; class Actinopteri; order Osteoglossiformes; family Notopteridae; genus Chitala; species Chitala chitala. Next base: position 5,504 of record JABJVR010000680.1, on the reverse strand, counting down.
GTAACTTACTGTTTGGACATTTGTTTTTGTTGCTCATTGCCCCCCCCCCCCCCAAATATGTATAACTGACTTATTTGCAGTTACAGTACAACGTCCACCTCCAGTACTGTACTGGTTTGAAGCAGGAGAACAGGTCAGGTGGCTCCAATGAGGTGATAAATGCAAAACCATTTTGGCTGCTTTTAGACACTGCTCTGGCCTTAATCAGCCAATGGGGGGGGGGGGTGTTCGTTATATTCAATAAAATTATGAATTCCCTCTAGTGTCTGGAAGGCAATAAAGTACAGAATGGTGAGGGGGGTGCTCCATAGTTTTATGAATTCTATGTTCATGTGTTTGAAGTGGATGAGGTATGGTTACCATGGTGTTCTGGGATGTTGATACTGCCTCCAGCCATGGCGAATCTCTGCTTTGCTGGCTCTACACAAATTATTAGGGCCAAACAGCTTCATCAACATGACAGCAATGCATAAATCTGTGGGTGACATGACTGTATAACTCAAGAAATGTGGTGGAGTTGGTGGCAGGACTTATTACAAAGAAATACAGAAACATACCAGGTTTATTCTACGTGTACCTGAAACTTTTCATAGTAATTGTTCAGACAGTCAGACGTCATGTTCTTCTCTGGTTTGTCCCATACAGATCATGCTTCTTAGTTGCTTAGTTGGTGGATTAAAGTTTCGGTGCTAAAATGAAGATTGAAACAGCTCTTCACCCGAGTTAAATGGAGGATGGAAGGTATAACCAAGTGGCCGTTGTCCTTCTGCAATGCTGATAACAAAGTGTGGCAGAGGAAAGACAGCTGACTGCCCGAAACCCCATGACTGATACAAGTATAAGCTACAAGTATTAGGCAAGTGGTGCTCTATAAAGAAATAAATCGGGTCGAAATAGCAAAGCTGTTCATTCTTCCTCTCTCTGTCTCATTAAAGCTGTTGTCTCCATCCTACATGATCAAAATAGTTTATTATATCATTATGTTGTACATGCAGACCTCATCTTCTGTCTGCTGAGCATGGAATTGGACAGGCTCATTCCAACGGCCAAGTCAAGCCTTTCCAAAAAAAGTCAGATGATCAAGGTTCTTCTGACATGTTGTCATAAAATTAACTCCAACCACGCAACGTTAAGTCATCCTTAAGTAGGTCTCCAGCAATTTTCAGTGAAGACCTGATTGTTCTTGTCATTGCTGTGGAATCTGCAGGAACCTCCATTTGGGTACGAAACACCTGGGATTGTTAATAAATGCATCCATTTAAATTTTACAACTTAAAAGATCAAAGACCCACAGGCTTGAGTTTTTTGACACACGACAGTTGACTTCCAACTGGCTCACTTGGATATTGGCAAATAATGGGGATCGATTTCCATTTGATGTCATTCTACACATGAACAGATCAAGTAATTTTTATCTTGACCCAAACTCCAAAACTCTGTTTATTATTAATGGTGAACTGCACAGGAAGCAAAGAGCATTCAGCATAACACTTCTGTTCTTCATGATCAAGGGAGCATATTTCTGCTTGTTAAATATTTTAGATATTATCCCTTTTGAAATCCATGGAAAAATGCCAAAGCTAGAGGGAAGCCAGGACCTGGATTACATGAAGACTCTTTCCTTTATCCTATAATGTGGAATTCTTCAGCGATGATGTCAGTCATGAGCAGTGAAGAAAACTAACCTGAATGAGAACCGTGATCCGGAAAACTTCCAATTGCCTTGCGTTAATCGCACGCTTGCACCTTTCACGGGTGATGGACCAGCCCTTTGGCTCTGCCAGCACTTAAACCTCAAGTTCCCTCACAGGACTTCTTTCTCCAGAAGCGAACTTGTTGAAATTGTGTACAGGGGCCACAATCCAAGGATAATGGAAAACCCAGGAGTGAGTGTAATAAAAAGGGCTCATGCTATGCACACAGACCTCATAAAAAACTGGCTGGAGATGCAAAGAGCTGATGGCACACTGAAACCCTCAGCTTGACACTAAACCTGTGGTTAGGCGTTTAAGCTACCAACATGGACAGATGAGAACATTAGCATCACTTATACTTTCTACTGAAATGCATGGAATAAACCCTGTCCAATGTGTTAGCAATCGAGCCAAGTCAGCTCAACTCAGTTTATGAAAACAAAAACATTCTGTACACAATGGTGAACACCGTTCTGTGATTACCATAGTCAAAAAAACAGTAAGGTTGAAAGTCAAGAAATGGAAGTCCTGTTACCAGAACATTGGCAGCTTTGTCAAATCTACCACATGAAGTAGAACTTGTGTGGGTGAGAAGTAGGAGCCTGCTAGGCATGCAGCTAGTCTCCAGGGTCACAGCTGTGTTTGTCCCCTGCCCCTGCACACCATGTCAGACCTGCCCCCACTGCAATTATCTTATCATTGTTCTGAGCCCTGGGAGATCTGGGAGCAGGGCGTCATGCTACTGGGAGCTAACAGACATCTTACTGTTTACAGTAAGATTTATTGGTAAGATGTAGCTGCATGAACACTGGTGTGGGTGGTAAAGCACACACTGACATGGAGGGGGGGTCATGCCTGTCAACAGAACTGGAAAAAAAGCACCTGACCCCCTGTAACCTGACAATCATTTGGCTGGAGGGGGGTCAGCTGCCTCCCTTTCAGTAATATTTAGCGTCAGTAACGTAGCCTGTGTTTTTCCTACGACTGCAAAATCTCCTGAGCCATTAGTCTAGTATGTCACGTGTGAGTAATTGTTCAGTAATTTTCTCTAATTTGCCTGTAATGAGAAGGTGTTGATGAATGCCATTACTCTTCAAAACAACTACACACTACAAACTAATTATGACAAATCTGAAGGAATTTGCGTTTATGTGGTCAACGAAAGCATGAAAGTTTCCTGAGCTGTTGTCATTTACTACAAAAATATGAAACGGATTAGAATGAAAAACAATTAACAATATTAATATTCTTAACATCTAGAGCAATATTGAGTCACCGTGAAACACGTCTTCTGGACGTTACCGTCTGTTCACAGTAACACTCCAGTGTATTGTTTTAACACAATGCAACATGTCTCTCTGTGTTACATATACTTGCTCCATGACCTTTTAAACTAAATAAACATTATGTAGTTTCACCTCGTTTTTTAATCAAGTTAAATGACCCGTTTGCATGATTGCATAACGAGTTGGCGTAACTGTGTCTGCCTAATAAAAAGAAATGAGCTACACTTTAGTTATTGCCCATACTGAGCTGTTAATTGTTTCCTTAGGTATGTCCCAGGATTGGTGGGGCGATGGATTGACGGATGGATCGGTATTTCGCACTGCCCATTTTGAACCTAGTAACATTCCTACAGATAACATTTTTCATAGTTTTGTTACAGCACATTTCCACTCAATGGGAATCAGTTTAATGCATCATAGCTGCCTTGGTGTTGGGCAGTAAGGCCAAATAAGGAAATTCATTGCAGGCCGACAGGGGCTGTTTGCAGGACCCTGCAGAGCCAGGCTGGCCAGGCAAAGGGCAGCTCACCACAACCTGCCCGACACCATCATTTCAGCGTGTTGGCACTCTGTGTTGGCACTCTGACCCGGCCTTGAGGAGCTCCAGATGTGATCATCTCACCTGTTTAGCTTGGGCTCCTGCTGGAGGTGTGCACTCACTCCTACACAGGAAACCTGCGATCCCTCCTTTTCCACAGCTGAAATCCTCCCTCTGTCACCTTCTTCTCTCACTGCACTATATGCTTGCCAACAAGGTCCTCACAGGCAAAGCCATTTCAGTCTCTCCTTGATAAAACACACTTTGGACGTGACACACCTCCTTTGCGCAACAAAACTTCATTCTAAGACAATGTTCATAAAACCAAGACCTCTGGAAAAACTGTTTCCTTGAATATTTCTGCTATTTCATATGTCTTCACCGACATACACAAAGGCAGCTCAGGTTTAGTAGATGAGGGAAAACGTGGAACCAAGAAAAAACCATTCAGTCTACTTTGGGCTGTCTTGCCAAACCAAACCCACATTTACCATTTCTGGATTCAGCTAGTAGGACACCTTGAATAAATTGATATGAAGATATACTGAAAGGCTGCACTGCAACATTCCGTTTAAAAAAACTGTATTATTAATTGAACGAATTAAGTGAATCACTTTATCATTTGCTCATCTAGGCTCACGTATAAAAACGTGTTTTTTAGACTGCACTAAAAGCAGGGAGTGGTTGAAATTTTGCAGACCATTCCTAATCCTCAGAGCAAAAATACAGTTTCACCATTGCATTAAAAACCCATAGCTCCTTGCAATAAAAATAGGTGGAGTCCTCCTGCAGGAAAAAGTGCTCTGCAGATGCAAGTATAGCTGGTTGTGAAAGTTTGTTCGGGCACTAAATCTTATAAAGAGAAGCACGATGTTGAACATGTTCCAAGAACCCAAAAAGACGATACCCTTAGCACACCTAAACAGCCTGCCCTCACGCTTTACTGCATTACAAAATCCATAAATTCATTTAAATTGGCAATATGCTAGAAGTTTTATACGTGTTTTGCATTTAAAATTCAAATACAGAGCTTGTTATGGTGTTCTTGATCATTGAACCATACTGAGTCACTTCTTGGATAGTTGACAGTTTTTATACTCTGTGACAAAACTTACAACTGTTCCATTATGGGTAAAACCTAACCTAAAGCCTGCCCTCTGGGCACGTAAAAGCTACAGCACAAAATCAGAAATACCTGAATGTAGAAGGAAGTATAGCACTCACGAAACTAGAAGTTTTATGCTCAAATAATCTACGCATTTAATGAAAAGCATGCATGCAGGAAGCTAGTTTTTTTTTTTTTTGTAGAAGCTTTACGTTAGTGATGTCAGCCTTCTCTATTTTGTTGATATACAATGATCTTGGCTTGACTGTTAAATGGAAAACCTCAGGCTCATCCAAGTGTGGGAGGTTCTTACTGTAAACCCTCAAAGACTCAACGCTGGGTAACGAGATCTGCCAACTGCACAGGAACAGTGTTGTGATGTGAAGAATCATACCAATCCAGGGGCATTTCAGATTAAACTCCTGCCCGTTGGCTTGTAGAGTGCTTAAGCATCAGTGGTGCCATGAAGATCCTCTGGAGTTCTTCTCAGACATGCCAACACTGCTCAAAAAACACTACCACCATTTCCATCTTTATCTCACCTCTACCTGACTTGTTTGACAGCAGTTTGTTGCAACCTTGTTCAGCCTTAGCCTTACTCACCGCTGTGGCTAAGTGTGCAGAACAGTTACTTTGTCCATCCCTCGGCTTTCGCTTTGAGAGTGTTGACCCAATTTAAAGAATGGTACTGTTGGTCAGGAGCAGCCACAGTGGACTGCCAGTACACACTGCAATTTATATAGAGCGGCTGACTCCAAACGTATCCGCTTGGAAGAAGCTCCACCAGAGGGACACCGAAGGCCCATGAGATCGGCTTCAGCACCAGGAGCAAAGGAGGACTTATTTTGAGCTATCTATATAAAAGTACTTGGAACAATCCA
>JABJVR010000679.1:0-20620 GCA_025773905.1 Chitala chitala | reverse complement strand
ACACACACACACACACACACACACACACACACACACACACACACACACACACACACACACACACAAAAAAAAACAAACAAATTAATTAACTTTAGGCAAAGGTGTTTGGTACACTTCCTAATGTTTATGTAATTTTTTTTTCCTTTTAATTGTGATTGCACTGTTGTTTTTCTATTCAGTGATATCAGAACTTTTTAATGTTTAATAAAAGCAGAATGTAACTGTTTGCTGAGGTGAACTTGCATTGTTGGCCAGAGGGAAGCCGACATCTCTGGAAGAGGTTGCCACTTATCTGTGTATGACCTTGAAAAATATATGGTGACAACCATGCTACTTTTTGCTGATAAAAGACTGCATCCAATGACAGACCTGCTCTGAGTCACATGGTCATCTGGACATATACCCCTTCTTTCTACTTATTTTTTTATTAAATATACTAATTGGCTCTATTTTTTGCAAGCATTGTATTAAATTTGTTTATTGACAGTAATGTTATTGTACATATTTTGTCCTGATCTTTAAAACCTGTGATTATATGCTAATTATCCCTTGACCAGACCTCTTTTGATGATCTTGTGTAAGTAAACCCTTGTAATTATTCCCTGTCAGTATTTTTTACCAGTTCTTGATAACTATTACCTACCATCATCTTTTAGAGAAAACTAAATTGAGACAATGTCCAAATATATCCCTCTTTCTTAAACATTTTGCACAGTCACTTGTTTATATGTAAATAGTTTACCTAAAAATTTTTAATTGCTATTGTTTTATATAGGGTTGAAAAAATTAACTCCTTCATTAAAAAAATGAAAAATCTTTTTTTCCATCTTGTGGTTGTTTGCTTGATGTGTTTAATGAATTACTACAATGCTGGTGTTTGCAAGAATGTTTACAGTTGGAGTGAGAAGTTTACATCTGTAACAGACATTTGTCATTACAGTAGCGGGCTATCGATTTCCACAGCCATTTTTCTTGGAATGACTGTACACCTGTATATTGTCACAGACTTAGTACACAACTTTTGATTTGTATTATTTGGAGTGCAGACGGTGTGTGTGTGTGTGGGGGGGGGGGTTGAATAATGTCTTACAGAATGACATAGTCTTGTTGGTGTCACTCCCTTTGGTGTCACTTTGTCCTCACCCGCCTAATGATACGTGTGAATCTTATTACTGCTTAAGCCAGTGTTATGTATACACACTAACCAATATTTTTTTTGATCTCTCAGGCAACCATATCTCAAAAGCTAGGCTGAACACAATCATAAATCAAAAACTATCCTGTAAGATCATCTTTGTGATAGTCCACCCACCATTTTGGGCGGTTGGGCTACTATCATGTAGATGATGTTACACACAAAAAAATCAGATTTTTGTATTTTGCCTCAGCAGAGATATATGACCTCAATAAATGTAAAATATGGTTTTTTTTTTAAACTTAAAAAGTGGGAAGAGGTAACCATTTTCATGATTTGAAATTATTTGATGTCAAACAGGGACCAAGTATGAATAACAAGATTGTGTATCTTTTCAGTGCTGCTTTAAAAAATGAATCGCAGAGTTAGTGAAGATCAACATCCAATTATCAATTTTTTATGGGCTATAAAGGAAATAATATTGATTTCAGCATGTATTTTAACTGACAGTGACTCCAGTTTATGTTGAGAAAAACATTTTGAATTATTAAAATACCAGACATTGTGAAGTCTGCCATTTTTGAAGGGGACTATCAGGGAGCAGGGTAGGGAACAAAAGCAATATAATTTTTGGCCATCAATGAATCACCAATGAAAGGACGAAATTTCACATTTTTTGAAATATCAGCTACAACCTTTTTCAAAACTGGGTGAACGAACTGTAAGTAATGTAAGCACCACTAGATGGTAGCGATGTATAATATTGCATTACTTCCTTCTATAAAACTGAGGTGAACTGACTGAACACCAGGGTAATACTGTGAATCCATGACAGTTGTCGTAGTGGACTATTATAAATCTTGTGCAGTGGGTTTTTAAATATACCTACACTACCAGTCAAAAGTTTGAACACACCTTCTCCTTCAGTGATTTTTCTTCATTACTTTCAATGCTGTACATTAATACTGACAACATTCAAACTATGGAAGAACGGGTATGGAATTATGTAATAATATGTTTTATATTTCAGATTGTCCAAAGTAGCTATATTTAGCTTTGATGACACCTTGGCACACTCATAGTATTCTCTCGTCGGATTCACGAGCTAGTCACCTGGTTTTCAGTTCACAGGTGTACCTTGACAAGAGTTAATTTGTGACATTTCTTGTCTTCTTAATGTGCTTTAGACCATACATTGTATTGTGCAGAGAAAGGGTGGCTACAGTCAATAGCCCTGTTAGTGGTACAACTACTGTACAAATCCATATTATAGCAAGAAACACTCAAGAGAAAAGACAGTCCATCATTACTTTAAGAAATGAAGCTCAATCAATTGGGAAAATCTCAAGAACTTTGAATGTATCTCCAAGTGCAGTTGCCAAAACCATGAAATTCTATGATGTTTGATGATGAACTGGCTCTCATGAGGACCGTCCCAGGAAAGGAAGACCAAGAGCTCCCTCTGCTGCAGAGGATACGTTTATTAGAATTACCTGCCTCAAAAAACCACCGTTTCACAGCACCTCAAATTAGAGCCCACATTCTCGGAGTTCAAGTGGCAGACATATTTCAACATCCACTGTTCAGAGGAGACTTTGTGAGTCAGGCCTTCATGCTCAAATAGTGGCAAAGAAACCATTACTTTGGAAGAACAGTAAGCAGAAGCGACTTGCTTGGGCCAAGAAACGAACATTAGATCAGTGGAAAACTATCTTTTGGTCTGAGTACTCCACATTTGAGAGTTTTTGTTCTAACCTCAGTGTCTTTGTTAGATGTAGAGAGGGAGAAATATTAAAACTCTTCTGATGTAAACAGCTCAGAACATTTTCTTATGTGCCTAATGTCACAGCAAATATTCTGGAATGTTTTCAGTTAAAAGCCTATGTTGGTGCACAACAAAGCAGTTGTGTGTATCCTGTATACTGCAGGTCTCTGCAATAGATACAAAAGTATGCAATACTGTGTCCTTGCAGGAAAGGAACAGGTGCAAGTAGCAAGAGGAGAGGCTTTGATGAGTATAAAGGACAAGGCTACGTACTTGTGAATGCTCTGCACAGTGTCTGCATTGTTCTGGACAAGGTTTGCTTGGGGACACACGAAAGCACAACATCATTAAGAACACCAGGACCATGAGACTGGGATGAGAATACCTCTAAAGGACTGTATTTCAGGATGGATCATGAAGATCCGTGGTGAAAGCCATCAATGTCTTGTGCTTTGAACAGGCCCATTTTCATAAAAACACTTTTTAATTAAAGTAGTCACAATTCTGATATTTTAAAACTATATCTGCAATGCGGGTAGAGATACATTTGTCTCTTTGCTACTTATCAGAATTCAGGGTGAGCCACAGACCTTCCCATCACATAAGTGATTACCAGCTGTCAGACATGCGCTGTGCACTGCGGTAGTTTATGCTCCCTGAGGACCATTTAAAATCATCCCCGCTGATTAATTAACTATGTGAAACATTCAAAGGCAGCCCCACTGCAGTGATTTTAGGTTCAAACCAGTGCGTGTCACTATGGTGTTTTGCTACATTATAATATGTAAGAGAAGGAAAAGCAATTGACTACAAACAAACTCCATAGCATCTAACATGTTGCTGGTACCACAAGCTGCTTAATTTCTGCCTTGTCTTGGCTCAAAGGTGAGAAAACCACCTACTGAAATGTTGCAAGAATGCCGTGAGTGTTGACAGTTCCCACAGTGCTAATGTAAGAAAAATGGCTTTACTTATGACAAGGACCCATTAATAGAACACACTGCAATCTGGTGGGCATTTATATTTGTTTATCAAAAACATTTATCCTAAGTGGCTGAAATCTACTTCCCATTTACACAGCTGGATATTTTGTTGGAGGCATTTACGTTGATTATATTTCACCACAGTATAACAGCACTGTCCTCCAGGGACTTATAACGGAATATATCCACAGCTGTAAACTCCGTGACCATACTGGCCACTTGTGTTGAGATAATGGCTCATTCTACGCATTGCCTGCATCATCCACACACCACACTTAAGTCTGACATAAACTGTGCATAAAATATCTCAGACTGGTCTCCAGTACTTCAGCAGGCAATAAAAATCTTTGCTCTTTAAAACACTCCTACAAAACACATTTATAAATCATACGAACTATCAACGACATATTTGTGACTTTGAGGATCTGTAAATTGGTTTCACAAAAAAACGCACTAAATCTTGTTCATTTCCATTTGCATTTATGTGGGTGTGAATGTCACTGCTACACAGCATTACAAATCTTACATTATGAACCTCATATATTATAAAACTTAGACAATTTTGCACTTTCATAAAAAATACAAATCAAGGAAATAAAATCTTTAACAACCAGGCATAGCTTTATAATGCTTGTATGATATTAACAATGATATGATATTAATATCATGACCATTTTATAATTTATGAACAATGATGGCTGTTGTCTGCTTGAGAAATACAGCACTGAGTATAAAGTGGACCTATATAAATTAACGGTGTTAAGAATGTTTTGCGATAAGGTAATTAGGTAAACGTCTGTTAGCTTTTCAATATGACCTGCAGTAGTAGGGGGTCAGTGTTGTGTGCTGATAGCTGCTTACCAACATGCCAATCAAAGTAAAGATGCATATCTAATGTAGCCTGGTGGCAGGACCACAGGCTGGAGTAACTGTGCAAGGAAGGGCAGGCCACACACAATGGTATTTGACAGTCCTCTATTTACTGGGACAGTTTAGGGTTTGATTAACAGAGGTTAAGAATGGCCTGATGCACACCTGGTTTAAAGAAAGGGGCTTGGTTCACCTTCAGTAAGGATTGTTCAATGTCCAAAACTGCTTAACCAGTTCACGATTACAAGAATATCCAAAGACACACAGAGCGTGAGGCAACATGCACCTTGCATGGGCACCAGCCCAGTAGTTCCAAATTGCTCCCGTAAAATATACCGCTGTTCATAGTTTAACTGTGCAGTTTTCCACCAGGTGGCACCACTAACATGTTAAATGTGCACCCACAGTTACTTAACACTTTGTCCAGTCATTTTCTGGGTTTATAAATATTATTTTGTGCTTAAAACCAGGGTAAGCAGGGTTATCGTAAGGCTTTTGCAGGAACACAAACCGGTCCAGTGACTGCCAAGTGAGTTAGCAATCTGTCTCCTAAAGCACTCTGCAAAACTGAAATACCTGGCCCTGCACTGCATCTCAAACATAACACAAGGCAAGTCATCCTGCAAATGATGGTTTCAGTCACACGATGTAGAGAAAAATAAAGCAAGCAGTGCTTGTGGCTCTTGAATACTTAAACTGGACACCTTTGTTCTTTGAAACAGGTGGGGCTTATTTATAATCAGAAAGTGTGGTGGTGCTTATTGAACTGTTATTATTTAAATGCTAAACTTAGGCAGTTGCTTTCCACTTTAAATCAGCTGACACTACTTGAAATTCTGCAGACATTTAAGTCCTCCCTTTGAAATTTGTCACCTTTGTTGGAAACTGTACAATTATCCAAAAATATATACCATATATTCTGGTTTTATTTCTTTAAAGTGGCCTTTTAATGTTTTACCTCACACAAGTCATCGTCCCAGAATTAACTGCACAGGAGATTCACTACTGTGAAAGTGGGCACTGCGGTTGCCTAGTTACGAATCTTACTTACTGCAGCCTTCTGGGAAATAGTTGGCAGCATTGCTACTGGCACTTTAAAAGCATTTGTTTATGCCACTAATTACTAGCATTGCCTACTCTAACATTTCTGCTATCCAACTTCAGAGACCTCTCAAAGCCTTAGATGTAAAAAAAAAAAAACTCTTCTGTGTCAAAGCATTTCCACAAATGTTTAACTCAACATATACAAAGACTGATGCATACAACAATCTTTCAATAGCATGTTTAGTGTACCTTCAGTGATCGTGGGTTCTCAGTTGCGGTCTTTGAGAGACCCCTTGTGTGCTGTTTCTACTCCAAAAACTGTCCTAGTTAACAGGAGCTGAATAAGGTAATTTGTCAGAGGCATCTGTCCAAAACAGAAACACCAAGAATATTAAAAATAAAACAAGAAATCACCTGAATGTAAACAGGCATGCTGAATGCAATCATTGAAGAACAGCATTTTTATACATGGACACTAATACATAATAACATGTTAAGCCATTATTTTAAAAAGGTAGCAGATACAGTAATTGACAATAATGCTACAGTTGCTTAGAATTAATGGTTTGCTGGTTGACCACATTTCAGTAATAAAATGTCTGAAAAGGCAGGCAATAAAAAATGGAAAAGATTAACAAGTTCTGAGTCAGAGACAGCATTCCGTCATTAAGAGACAAGAGTCAAATTAAATGCAAATGGAATCTGACCTTTCTGGGACAAGTATATGTAATAACCTGAATCTTCAGTTCACAGAGATCTGAACAGTGTTTGCTTTGAGTATGAAGGTGCATTGTCCCTGACAACCCAGTAAGACCATACTGAAGTGACACTCATCTGTATCATGCTTAATTTGTTTTAATCAATTTTCCTCTTAATTGTTCAGGGGCTACAAATGAATTAAACAAGTTCATTAAGCAACAGATCAGAGGAACTCCCATCCACTCAACCCACCCATTCATTCATTTACCTTCAGTAAGTGCTTCAAGACCTGAGACCATGGTGACTTCGATTCTATTCCAGGAGACACAAAGGCATAAAGCTAGAAATGGTGGACTAACAGACTTGAACAGAGAATATAAGGGGACACTGTTATATTGAGAGAAAACACATAGGGCATGGAGTCATGCACAAGTAAAAGATCAATGCCATCTTAATTGTACCTTAAACATTATTAGAACATTTCCATCACTGAACGTTTTGGCTGAAATTTGTTACAAATAGAAAAATGTTATATAAAAAAACCCACAAAAATTATGATAAAATGCATACATGATATATGTCACAAAAGAAACAGCATACAGCTTACTTACACAGGACTGAGTCAGTTAGAAGAACAACCAGTAGATGAAGCCCCTAGAGCAGGATCTGTTCACCTGTCGAACACGTGGCAGCGGGGCTCATGCCTGAGGTGTCACACATCCCAGGTGCACTCGAGTTTCCTAACATTTTGCCACTGCTCAAACAATGAGGATGGTTTGGTGTATTGAATATTAGTGTTTGAATCAGTGCAATGACATTGCTCTGAAAGCAATGTATTTGTATCTGTGGACTTTCTACAGGAAACCCCCCAGCCCACCTTAACAGTCTTCTCACTACAACTGCTAATCCTCTTTGCTTTTTGTGGAGATCAGCTCTGACACATCTGATCAGACCGATTCCACAGGGGTTCCAGGAACAACTCAAATCCTCTTTCTGCCCATTTTCATGCTGATATCATATTGATTTCGCACGCTGTTAAATCTCAACTTTTTCCAGACCTTACAGGGTTCATCCTCTGAAGGTGCCCTAGTCACAAAAATCATTATAATTGTTCACAAAATGTAGTTTCATTAATTTCACACATACTGTTTAAATTTCTGAATAATTAAAGATGTGCAACTGAATAGTAGTAGCTAATGTTAAGCATTAAGCCTACTTTGTTGTCTGACATGAATACAACTGCAGTTCGGCCTCCTAGTTATTAGCTTTCATTTGCAAAAGTCCTTTCAGGTGCATGTCAGTTACAATGTCTCCTGACAATAACAGTCTCACATAGCTCTTGAAACCAACTTGTATCACATTTACATCTTCCCAATATATTGATCCTTCCCCATAGTACCAGTATTGGATACACCAAGCAACGGCTCATAAAGAAAATAATTTAGCATACATTCTGTAAATATACATTACATGTTGTCTTTAAGAGCACCTCAAAGCTTTTTTTCTTCTAGTCAATAGCCATGTGCTTCATGGATGTTGTGAATTTCCAGATTCCTTTTCTGAGAGATAACAAGAAGATTGTAGATGATGTCATCTAATGACAGTGTGTTCCACAACTGAAGTATCCTTTGTCAGGCAGTAGGTCTGCAAAAGAAGCAAGCCAATGGAACAAAAGTGAAATTACCTTTTCTGTTTATTTAGCAGAAGCCCTCATTAAACAAATCACACAAGCGCGTTTTCAGTGAAAGCAGAACCACTGCAGGGTTATAAATCCACAGTTGTCATAGCAAATTTAGTAGCTTTAAAATTGCTTCACTGTTTCACTTCTCAGATGAACAGTTAGCACATTGTGTTCTGTGCATCTCTTCATTCTGTGGTTGGTTTTAAAAGGTAAAAGCACAAACAGGCTGCTGTTTTTTTTTTTGCAACACAACAAATAGACAGTCTATCTGACAAAAAACCCGATCATAAGATTTGCTGATAAATATCTACAGCCAGTCTTCTTCTGGAAACCCTGCTGTTTAGAGACTGAGATTGATTAGACAACAAACGCCAACAGTTGGTTTCACTGACGGCCCGTGGATCCCAACAGGAGTGATCACGAGCTGCTGTTTGGGTAACAGATAACGTGTGTGGTCCAGGAATATGGCTCATAGATATACACATTACTGCATGCAGTTGTGAAACAATTAAATCAAAGGCTTTAAATTTTTTTCTCTTGCTTTTCCATGATTCAGGACACAGCTAAATACTTCTGCTGTATTAGATGGTGGACCAGCTGTTCTTTCAGCTACCTACATTTTAACAATTGTCTAGCAAAACCAGCAAAATAGTGGGTACTGGACACCCACACACCATTATATTAAGTACACAGGAAGTAGTCCCCCATGGGCAAATGAGAGAAATTATGTGAGTGGGGGAGATATGATTTCATCTGAAGAATTTCTCAGTTCAGAACTGAGACAGGGTTCCATAACTGCTCTCAAATCTGAATTGTTTCTTCAAAAAATAACTGTATGTATACAGTGTTAAATAATGTACCCATTGGCAGTCTACACACTGAATGTGTGTTGCTCAACAAAAGCACATTATATATTTATATTGAATTACATTTTGTTTGAAATCATATCATAATTTAACTGTTAGTTGCTGGAACCACTGGTAAATATTATGTGTTAAATGATTATGGTACATAATAGAAGCACTTTTGAATACCATTTGTAACAAAGAACAGATGTCAAGTAAAATGTATTGAAAGTTCATGTGCTTTTAAGGCAAAGGAGAAGTAAAATAGATATTATCGCAGAACAATGTTTCATTGATTATAGCAGCATATAGGTCAATGTACAGAAAATTGTCATATTAATATTGTGAAATGAAATAACTTAGCAAAATAAAAGTATGGGCATCTTCATGTGGGGCTTGGAGAAAGTACAATCAAGAAGTCTACTTGACCCTTAGGGCAAATCTTCATGCACGACCATGTGTAATTTCTCAATGTAAAAAATGACAAATAACACCTAAACAATGACGTGTCTAAAGAACACAGAGCGAATTTATAAATACTGCTTGTTATATTTATAAATACAATGCCTGAACCTGATACATATGCTGCTTAAATCACTTATGTTTTGGGTGTATTAATTAGTCAGAAATGTTCCATGTTGTCAATTCAGCTTATTTTTGACTCATTGGTAAATGTTGTCAGGAACTCTATCATGTGGGTAAATAGTTGGAAAACAAGCTCTTTTCCATTGACTTTTACAATAATTCCTTGGTAGTGCACTGAGTCACCACAGTCGTCACTTACCCTGGCTGTTATCCTTACCCTCACTGTGAAGCCACCATCCAGGTGTCTACCAAGGTAATAATGAAACACATTTGTTCACCCTCTCCCTTTCCCATCTCATTAATAGTATCAAGTTTCCCTTTGATATGCTTGGGCACAAGATGCTGAACCAGGGAAGTGCTCTCTCCAGTTCATCCCCATGTTTGGCTTGACTGTTTGCAGGGGCTCCTTCTGTTTATTGGAGGGTGCAAGAAATCAAGGCTCTGTCCACAGCAGGTGGGTGGAAGTGCAGCTGTTTGTGAAGGATTTGAAGCCCTGGGGTTCCAGTGTGGCACAGCAGGAGAGGAGCCTTCAGACAGATGATAAGGAAGATAAGATGCCCCATCCCACCACCCTCTCCCCCGCACAGCCCATCCCCCAACACACCGCGGGGCGTACTGTCAGATGAAACAAGAACAAAACTGCAAAAGCAGCCATGCTCCGCAGGGAAAACAAGCATTTCAAATAAAGGAAAAAAACAACATGTGGATTTCAAACTTGAAGGTACACTGCCTGTGGTATTTTAGGGAAGCTGACTCAGACCTCTGTGGCTACAGACAGTATGTTTCAGTTGTGTATCTTTACCACTGTCACTGCTTGTCTACACTATAACCTTTTACACTGTAAAAGACAGGTGCATATACTTTTCTCTTTCAGTTAATTGTGACTCTAGTGAAATCAAACAACATGGGCATACTTCAGACATTTGTGATCAATATTCTAATTTTCCATAAAATTTCACAACCAGGTTTTGACCTGACAGCAAAAAAAAAAAAAAAAAAAAAAGTACAGTCCAGACGTATGATACACAACAACAGTATTCTTTCTTTAGATGGTTTCCTCTAGCTGTTTGTACTGTACTTCATGAAAAAGTAAACCCCTCCTGGTGAAACCACTCTCAGCTGATAGTGCCACACCTCACACTTTGCTGACCTCTTGGTCAAAGTTCATGATGTGATGGGAAGCCCTTGTAAGCTGCTACCGTGTCTGGTGTTCCAAACCCTGACTGCAACAATCTTCTCAGCCTTCCATTGTGTACCTTCTAATGGAAGCCACCTGGCAATTTGGCACTGGTTTCCAAACTGTCAGTTTCCTGTATTCCAAGTTGCCTGTTTCAAGAGCCAAATCATTGTCTTCCATGACCACGCTGTAAAGTGCTCCTCTGCTCTTCCATCAAAAACCCATCCACAGACAAACCCACTTGGTTTTACATTTACGTTATATTTCGGTATATGCTATGGATTTTTGTGGACTGTTGTCTTACTCCTTGAAGGGTATGGGTTTGATTTCAGAGCTGGCTTTAATCTGTGAATCTGTATATTCTTCTCATGTTTCAAGTGGACCACCGTCTCTAAATGTCCCCTGTAATATCTGAGTGTGTGTTCAGAGTGTACCTGGCCTTAAGCCCTCAGCTTCCTGGGACAGGTTCCAAGATCACCGCAAGCTTATTAAATAAATGGTTCTGGACAATGAATGTCACATTACATTATTTGAATATTTGTGTTTTATCTTAAAAATAGCAGATATTTACTGGAAACAGAGAAAACCGGGCCAAATGCAGGTTATTATTTAAAGTACATTACATGAACTAGTTTTTAATGTCATCAGACAAGTTAAGAACAACCCCCCTAACTATATTGGGAATTGTTTTCTCACATTTGTAGAAAGAACTACATGCTGTATGTGTAATGTAACTGACAATTTTTTTTGAACAAATACGTTTATCAATAAATGTATTTATAATGTACGCATGGAGGTTTAATGAGTACTTCTGTTTGTTCTCAACTTTTAAATTATGAATTCAAATCTGGAATTCAGCACTGCATATGTATGTGTACGTGTGTGTGTGTGTGTGTCTGTGTGTGTGTGTGCATGCCCATTATTCTCTGTGGTAAACTCTATGCCCTCCATCACCTTAAGTTCCATAAGTAGTTTCAAAATGAAGGAGAGCATTTATTTGCACTAATACCTGCACAACAATCTATTTCTGGAAAAATAGGCTTTCAGAGAAAGCAATGAAATGCAAAATAGTAAGGTTTGCAAAATACATGCACTAGTAATAAAACAAAAAAGTTAGCTTGATGCATGGCTTTTGTTGTGTTGCTCATATAATCAGCAAACTGTATGGAATGACATCACAATATGTGCAAAGGTATGGCTTTTACACACAGTACTTGACTACTTCTTTACCATAAGTATGAATCACCCTCAACAAAAACGATGGCCGTGGATTCAATTTATTACAGTCAGTAAAAAGATACCCATTTTGCCAACCCAATCCACATCTGGAAAAACACAACACACAGAACTCTGCTTGTCTCCAGCAGGTAAATACATAGTTCCCCATATATTTAATTTTTTCCTCTAAGGCTGACTAAGACACATAAATAAGAAAAATGCTTACTTTGCCGATGTGTTGTAAGCTAAGTTGTGCAGGTTTTAGGAATGTTGTTAGAAATATCATCACTGATAATCAGTAAGTACAGCAAATTTAAGCTGCCATCCGCACCTTCAAATCCAGTGACTAGCCAGGTAGGTGGAGCTCTAGGACAGCATGTTTTAGGGAGCAGGAGGAAACTCTTTTTACAGTTCTAGCTGAGACCAGACCTTATCAAACAGATTCAGATGGTTTTTGACACAGCTGGAAGAGTCTAAATGATTCTGTAACATGTCTAAAGCTTCTATCACAGGAAATAGTTTGTAAAACAAAACAAAATGCATGTTCTTGACTAATCAACGTGGAAAAAAAACCATGTCATACTAGTCAATATCATTTAGGAAAAGATTGCTAGAATTTCCACTAATGGGGCTGAATGGTATTGTTTTTTATAACAATCCAATCCACTACAATCGCTAAGGTGACAGGAAGTTTGTATGCCAGCCTATATATGGGAAAACATTGACAATACAAGCTCAGTTATAGCTTCCGTTTGACCTGAACCAAACAAGCAAAATGCATACAAAGACCCTTTGAGATAAGAGGCTGCAGTATTTACTAAGCTACTATAACACCATGATCAATACAATAAAAAGCAAGAGCTGCAGAACAAACTGCAATCACTATTCCAGTTAACATGCAAATATGTTGCCTTTATCACCATGCCCAGAGCACCAAGTAGCTGTTAAGTTTTTAAGCTTTTGACAGAACCAATATTTTTTAACTAAAATTTTTATTTAAGTAAAAGCAAAATTTTTTCTAACTCATGTTTTGTGCACAGTATCTTTGTTGAGTTCAGAACGGGTGCTTTCTCATATGCTGGTTCATCTAGGTCACAATTGTATATATATGTAACTGAGCAGTATTAAATAAAAAGTGTTATTCATCACTTGCTTATTTTTTGACGGGTCCAAGCTACATCAAACATCATGATTTATGGATCTTGTATTTTTAGGACAAGTTGCTAGCTCTGACCAAACACATGAGACATGGATTTCAAGCCTGACAGGATGTCCTCTCCACAGTAAGACTCTGACAAAATAATCAACTCAGGTGGTCGGAGGAAACAGCATGTCAGAAACAAGCCGCACTTACCGTTATAAAGTCCAGACACAGTTCCATAAATCTGTCTTTTCATGTGTGCACATACACATACTTTTTTATTTGAGAAGACACTATCAAACCTGCTTGTCTTTTATAGAACCTATTTGTTTTATGATAATAAGGCAACTGATACAATCTATACTCAAAAACAGGAGCATCAAGCACAGTTTCAGCTAATCTGTCTGACAGACAAGCTCTTTTTCCCTTCTTCTTCCTCCCTAAAGAAGGACCATATTTATAACTATATTTATATAGTACATTTTAAATTGGCAATAGAAACAATTAATGCAATGAAAAACATTAAATAAAGTGTATGCCAATGACATTCTGTTCTTAAATACTAAGTATTCCATTCCTAAATTAAACAGTTATTTTGCATCAACTGTTACAGGGTGATAAATGGAGATAAATGGAAATATTTCTGATGAAAGGCAAATTAAAGATAAAAGGTGTTTAATGAAATATTTACTATGAAAATTCACTACAGAATAATTATTTTGTCAAGTTTTGTCAAGAACTGTTTTGGTAGTAAATAAGTTATTTTTTCTGCAAATCCCACTATTCTGACACAGACCTGCTAAAATATGTAGTTTTAACTATGTTATGCAAGAGAAAAAGGTTAATTGTGTAAATTACCTACAGCACACAGAAATTTATTTGTAAATCTGTATTTTCTTTGATTTGAACAAAGTGAATAGAGTAAATAGAGAGGACAGATTAAGAAATATACAACAAAATGTTTCACAAAAATGAATAGTCCCAAATGTGTAAAAGACAATCCACAAATAAAATGTTTCACAAATATGAAGGTAAAACCCACAAATATTTACAGAGTCACAAATGCATAAAAGACAATCTACAAATAAATGTAATGCAATATACACAATTATACAACAGTTAGTTCTGAACAAGGAATTTGGTTTGATTTGATTGGACAAGATGCACTCCAAGAATGCTATTTCACAATAACAGCATTGAGACATTTAACAATAAGAGTGTTACTCCGCTTCACATGTATTCTAATAATCGTTAATTACACTAACTGTTGGTTGCTAACTCAACATAACATTTTAACAAGTATGCCTAAAGATGGCCATTTTTGTGGAAATAAC
Organism: Chitala chitala; assembly: GCA_025773905.1. NCBI lineage: Eukaryota > Metazoa > Chordata > Actinopteri > Osteoglossiformes > Notopteridae > Chitala > Chitala chitala. The sequence continues at coordinate 6,143 of JABJVR010000679.1, read as the reverse complement.
ATTTAAGTTAAATGATGAATGGCTGTCAAGAGAAGATGAGGAGAATGGAAAAAGCCAGGAAGAAGCTAACACAGTAAGGCAAACAGCATGGAATTTAAACTCCTTTCAACATTGCTACTGTAACATTTAAAGTAAACTAGTGTGCACAAATATATTTCTGTTCCTTAGCAACAGTCAATTCCCAGTCCAATTGTGTAACTATATGTGTGTTGGCGAAGGCACATAACTGATAAAAAAAAAAAAAAACTTATAATCTGTTGTTCCTTACTACTGTTAACTAATAAATTTAATTTGTGAAACCGATATATAAAAGCAATATCACTATCAAGGTTATGCTGTTGTACTGAATATCGGCACGGCTGTGATGCTTACTTGGTCTTCGTGTCATATTGCTATAGTATACATAAATACTAAAATGTATTGCACAAATAAGTACAAAATTTGTGTTTAGAATATATTTGTGAACATCTTTTTACATTTATGAATTATTTCACGTACATTTCTGTATGTTGTCTCACGTTTGTAAATTCCTGTGTGCATTTGTGAGTTTTTATAACGTTTCGGCCGTTGTTCCACGCTGTAGGTTCGCAAATATGAGCGAAGTTATTTCTGAACATAAAAAACGACTAGTGGTAATTAATTATGACATTAAAGCCCCTCTACAACGTAATAATTCATTTGAGAGAAATTGTGTTTCCCTTTTGCTTTCTAGTGATGCCAGATTCTGGAATCACGTTAACAAACGCTTTGACATTCAAGACATTGCAGACATAATTTTATGCATGTATTCTTAATTTTGATAAAATTAAACACTGTGCAAAGTCATACCGTTACCACCTCTCTGATTTGAAAATAAGGCACGGGTGACAACCGGCATAGCGCTACTACAAAATTGAAATTATGAAAATAGGTAAAGAACGTTTACCAAATAAACTCGGTGCAACCGAGTTCTCTATTCAAAATGTGTAATGTATACTAACGTATTCAGGGAGCGGTTCTGTTCTAATGCCGTAGTTAAGTTCCATTACCCCTTTTCACATTCACAGACATCACGCCGGTCACATTTGTGAAATGTTTGAAACGAAGAAATCTACAAAAACGACATTCACTAATGCCCGTGAAAAAATCCACAAATGTAAAAGCATGTTCACAAATATATTCTTATGATTCAGAGAAGAGAGTTGAATGTTTTATTTAAATATACAAACAAGGTACTGAGCAATATCCGAAATGTAGATTCGATTGCAACAGGCAGGTGGAGAAGCCGAGGTGATCAGTCCATGACAGGAACGTGGGCTGAGCAAAACAAAAGGAAAAGTTACGGCAAAAGCATTTAGATGAACACGAAAGTGAATAAACCCCGGGGGGATACAGGAGAAATGCTGCCTGGTACACTAATAGTTCGTTTCCATCTTGTGGCTGGTTTGGTTTTTTAAACTCCGCCTTGATCGCGCACGGCTGGCAGGTGCTGATACAGGGGGCGAGACAATTCTATACACACGTTTTGTGTTAATTTGTGAAATATGTTGCGTGTCTTGTGTGCATTTGTGTATTTATGTGTACTTCTGTATGCTGCGTTACATATATTTTTTTTCTGTGTTGTGCTTTACACATTTTTGACTCTTCGTATTTGTGGATTTTGCATTTTCATTTTTCAAACATTTTGATACTGTTAAGCGCCATAACAGAACAAATATGCTGTAGATTTCACAATTTTGTGATAAACTACAGTGCTCTCCAGACGTATTGGAAAAGCAAGGCCAATTCATTTGTTTTTGCTGTACACTGAAGACATTTTGGTTTAAGATCAAAAGATGAATATGAGACAAAAGTACAGCACATCAACTTTTATTTACTGGCATTTACATCCAAATCACATAAACAACATAGCACCATTTGTATCAGATCACCCAGATTTTCAGTGAGCAAAACTGTTGGATTGTGTGACTGACACTGTGCTGTGAAATTGAGAAATGAATTTTTTTTTGTTGCATATCCCTGGTTTGCAATAACTGCATCAAGGCTGAAACTCACTGACGTCACCAAATTGTTGATTTCTTCTTTTGATATCCTATTCCAGGTAAGGTGGGGCCTCCATGGATTGGACTTGTTTTTCCAGCACATCCCAGAGATACTTGATTGGATTGAGATCTAAAGAATTTAGAGGGCAAGTCCACACTCCAACTCGTTGTTTTTCTCAAACTATTCTTGAACCATTTTTGCAGATTATTGGCAGTGGCCTCTTTCGGCACATTATCCTGCAGAAAGAGGCCACTGCCATCTGGGAATACCGTTTCCATGATGGGGTGTATTTGGTCAGCAGTAATGTTTAGATAGGTGTTGCGTGTCAAAGTAACATCCACATGAATGGCAGGACTCAAAGTTTCCCAGCAGAAACCCAACATTGCCCAAAGCATCACAATGCCTCTGCTGGCTTGTCTGTCCTTGCCATAGTGCATTCTATTGCTATCACTTCCCCAGGTAAGCCACACACTCAAAGTTGCTCAAATCCTTAAGATTGCAATTTTTTTTTTTGCTTCAAACATATCAAATTTATGAACCAATTGTTCATTTGCTTGCTAATATATCCCACCCACTTTCAGATGCCATTGTAACGAGATGATCTATATTATTTACTTTACCTGTGTTATGGCTGAATGGTGTGTGTGTGTGTGTGTGTGTGAGAGAGAGAGAGAGAGAGAACAGGATATCTTAGTGTGTTAAGCACTTAATATATCATCTCCTGAGCCATATTCATCATGTGGGACTCCTGTTCCAGCATTATGATATATATGATATGACATGATATGACCATTTTACAGTATAGTATCGCACACTCCTGAGAGAAGTTGCCTTGCTCCTTTACAGTGCAATTCTACCTTGGACCAGCACAGTATCATTAAACATTGTCACTTGTGGACTAAACTGACAAAATTGAATTATCTCTGCAGTAAATCAACCTTACGCTGATCCTTTTAAAATTACCCATTATAGGCTGCTTTAATAAACAGCAAAACAGCATCATGACATGTATTTTTAAATAATTAGTATATTGAGTTAATCTATTACTTGCATTCATTTACTCCTTTTTTTAAGGACCTTTCAGGATATTTCAAAGATTGGTTTTTCTGTTTTTCACAGCACCAGATCATTTCAGAGTTGTTAATGATGCATCTCTTGGTTTCAGAGTCCAAACTGTTATTTTGATGACCATTAACCTATTTTAATTGCATAGGTCTAGGCATTATCAGGCTTTATGCTGGCCATTTTGAAGTGGGTTGTTTCTCTTGCTTTCAGGATTTGCACTTCTATTTTTAAAATCACATTTCAGTGCTGAGACCAACATTCTTGTTTGTGTATTTGCTGCTATGAAGGATGGTTACACAAAAGAATATATAGTATATATTAGTTTCAAGTTATGTAGGCTACACATAAATATACATATAGTCTACACATAAATATACATATAGTCTTTAATCATAAACTGTCATCAGTTTCATTATTGAATTGTTTGCCTGAAGTCAAAAAGTATGTTTTTGACCTGCTTGAATCTTCTTTATTATACATTTTTGTTTAATTTTATAGTACTTCATTAATCCCAGAGGGAGATTACTTCTTTACATTTAACCCATCCCCTGGGGGCAATAGTGGAATTTGAGTGTCTTGCTCAGAGACACACCTGGGTGGGCTGGGATTCATAGTGGGAGACTTCCACATCCCAGCCTGATGTTCTGCCCATTGAGCAACCAGGCCACTAAAGACTTAAGATGCCTACATCTTTATTTACTATCATTTGCTCTTTTAGAAGCATTTTGATCTTTGATATTTTGTACATCTATTGAAATTTCTTCTCTAGGTAGACAAAACTTTACACATGCATTTGTCTATAACAAGAACAATTACTTTACTGAAATACCTTTTTTAATGAACTTGGATTTGCACCAGTGAATTCAAAGTGCTTTTCCAACTATAGAACATGAAGTGGATAATTCAGTGACAATACAGTAGTTCCCATATTACTTATTTTGTGTCTGGTCTAGTTGAAAACAGGCTTTCAAACTGTTCTTTAGAAAAAATTATCTTATAAATAGCTGATCAAAATCATTAGTACTTACAAACTGGAATGATATGATGAAGTGTATGAAACATTTGTTTTCTAATTCTTAAATTAAACATCTCTTTACCTTCAGAACCCACCCTGCATCTGGCTGGGAGGGCACAGCATGACACATTTCTGCTTATATAAAGTTAATATTCTCAGGGGCACAGAAGAAGATTGACCATAGATCTTTGATGTTTATTTTTTGTCTCGTAGCTTCTGTTATGTGTACCTCCATGGGTTTTGATCTTCTGTGTTCCTGCAGTTGTTTTTTTTTTTAAATTATAAAATGTTCATTGCTATTTCTGCCTGTTTAAGGTATTTTACCAACTTGTATTGTTTCAGGTCTGCTTGGTATATTACTGTTATATTGCATCCTAAACTGTGGGGTAGTCATGTTTGGACAGGCACAACAAAATATTGAATTAAATTGGTTTATGTGGGTTACACCTCATTTTTATGTACAATTGCATGCTGTTTTACCATAATGCCAGCTGTGCCAGTGTCACCCACAGGCATGTTGACAAATTTTCTCATTTTTTTTATATAAATTGTAAGGCTAATTCCTAGTCCCATTCTGAAATTCAGGCACTGCTGAAAGAAAAAAAACACATTTATACCTGAAGGGAAGTTTGCTCCTTTCAAATCACTTTAAGAAACCATTTATTGTATATTACCAGGTCATTATTCTGATTGCACAAATAACTGAATTTATGGTAAGTGATTTACATAGTTCCTTTACTTTGTGTGTGACAAGTCAAGGAAAAAATTTAAAAATAATTATTCTTCGCCCTGCAGTAACGTGAAGTATTGAGCAGAGTTTTTGTCTTGACAAAGCTCTGTCAATGTATAATATAATTTTAACACTGACAGCCATTTTGTTGAAGATAAACCTTATATGTGAAGAACTCATTAAAGATTTATTAACGAGTTAGAATGCATAGGGTGTCAAAAATAATTTGTTAAAATTTGGTCCCAAAGACATGATTCCGTTATTAGGCTGAGTAGATGTATACAACTACAGTGGAACCTTGGACTGCAAGCATATTTCGTTCCCGCAAAGTGCTCGTAATCCAAAACGCTCGTATAGCAAAGCGAACTTTCCCATGTGGAAATAATGTAAAGTCGGATGATCCGTTCCACACACCCCAAAAAATTCATATAAAAATCATTTTAATGGTATTTAATGTATAAATTATTGCCCCTAATATCCATCCATCCATCCATCCATTATCTTAACCGCTTATTGCTGGTGAGGGTCGCAGGGAAGCCTGGAGCCCATCCTAGAGCACATAGGGCGCAGGGCAGGGGACACCCAGGGTGGGGCGCCAACCCACCACAGGCCCCTAATATCAAAAACAAACAACAATGATTAATACACAGTATAAAGTAAAAATAAAACAAATTAACCCATACTTAACCTTTAAAAAGAGTCGTGGCTGGTGTGAAGGAGACGAGAGGGAGGAGAGGAGGAGGAGGGTTATTACTTGGAAGGAGAATCTCCTTCCAAGAGAACATCTGGAACTGGAGTTCTTTCTCTTGAACAACTTTCACTAACACTACTGGTTTCACTAAATTTATGCTTTTTGGATCCACTGTCATCTTTTGACTCACTTGAATGTCTTTCCTCTCATTCGTATTTAACACGAACCTCTCCACTGACACTCGCTTTTGCCTCCATTTGAGGATTTAGCCGAAATGTGACATTGCATTGTTGTTAAACAGATCTGCTGTTCGCGCTGCTACAGTCTTATTCGGGTGGTGCTTTTCTACAAAATGTTGTCCTGTTTCCCACATGTTGCACACCTCCCTAATCTCATTTGAAGTATGATATATTAAAAAACATATACTTGATATGAAAATGCTTATCTTGCAAGTTATTGCTCGTTAACCATCCATTATCTTTACCGCTTATTCCTGGTGAGGGTCGCAGGGAAACCTGGAGCCGGGCGCCAACCCACTACAGGGCACACACACACACACAACGGGCAATTTGGACACACCAATCAACCTAACCTGCATGGTTTTTGGACTGTGGGAGGAA
>JABJVR010000678.1:0-20621 GCA_025773905.1 Chitala chitala | reverse complement strand
TATAATGACATCAGCTAGTAGTGTGCATATTATATCCAAAATCTACTTGAAATGTATAGGTGACCCTTTAAAGGAGTATATGTGTACAGGTGATGAATGGGTATATATTACACACACAAAGCATTGGTATAAGAAAATCAAGTGATGCAAGCTTATATTGCTGTGGCTACAGAGAAAGTAGGCCAGTAAATTTCATCTATTAGCAGATTTCAGCACACATATTTCAGTCACCCCGTTCTGTCTATCCAGGTGCAACAGCCATGAAGGATAATTGGTAAATGCAATAGAAAAAGCCTCCTTAAATCTATATATATATTTATATAGTACATATAGTATATATGTATGTATCTGTGGACACCATTACATATAAAGTCTTTAATTCCATTCTGATTATGTGCTTCTCTCTTGGTTGTCACTATATACTGTATATTTCTTTATTAAATATGCATCTAATCCATGCTATTTATTATGAACATGTCTGCAGCTCCTCATGACTCACAAGTGTGCAGAAAAAGGAACATTAATTGTGAGAAAAGGGACAAATGCATAGATAAATCTATGTGGAGGATGGATCCAGTCCCCTGACAGTATGTTAGTAGTTATTTCTAGGTATTTAAGGGAAAAAAAAATAATGTATAGGAGTTCTATAATTTTTTTCTGGGGATTTATAAGCAAAACTAGTCAAATGTGGAATACACTTTAAAAATAAGTAAACATTTGCGAGGATAAAGGATTCCCAATACACATGTATACACACACACACACACACACACACACACACACACACACAGACTATATATACACTCAGCCCTAACATTATGACCACACACAGGTGACGTGAATAATATTGGTTATCTCCTTACAATGGTACCTGGAAGTAGGTGGGTTATATATTCATCGGTAAGTGAACATTTTTTCCCTGAAATTGATGTGTTGGATGCAAAAAAAATGGGCAAGGGTGGTTAGCGACTTTGACGAGGGCCAAATTGCGATGGCTACACGACTGGGTCAGAGCAGCTCCAAAGCCGCAGCTCTTGTGGGATGTTCCCAGTCTGCAGTGGTCAGGACCTACCTAAAGTGGTTGCAAGGAAGGAAAAGTGGTGAACCAGCGACAGGGTCACAGGCAGCCAAGGCTCACTGATGCACCTGGGGAGCGAAGGCTGGCCCATGTAGACCGATCCAATAGAGGAGCTACTGTAGCTAAAACTGCTGAAAAGTTAATGCTGGTTCCAATAGAAAGGTGTCACAACACACAGTGCATCTCAGTTTGTTGCATATGGAGCTGCGTAGTCGCCCATGCTGACCTTTGTCCACTGCCAAACGTGCCTACAATGGGCATGTGAGCATCAGAACTGGACCATGAAGCAATGGAAGAAGGTGACCTGAAGGTGCGATTGTGCCCTGCGATGGTTTGCACACCAGGGGTCCCCCCACCTTGCGACCTAAGCTCCTTGGGACAGGCTCCAGCCCCTCCATGACCCTGGACAGGATAAGTGTTTTGCAAAATGGATGGATGGATAGATGGAAGCAACATTATACATGTTGCTGTAATATTAGGTGTTTCATAATACATTAGTTAGTCCATTAATATACCCCATAAACTGCTTACTAGTAGTTTTTCATATAAAGGCCTTGGAAAATGTGCTCAAAATGGTCCCAAATTGGTTTTTTCAGTTTTTTCAAAGTAAAAACCTCAAACTCGTTCATTTGGCCCCTTTAATGGAGACTTTTCCTCCCATGGAATCATTTGATGTTGTTTTGTTCTCATTACAGAGCTGGAAAAGATAAAAGTCAGACCACACAGTCCAGGAAGCACACAGGGCTGAGATAAGAAATAAAAGACCCCCCCCCCCGTGTGTGTGTATGTGTGTGCATGTGGGTGGAGGGGATTGAGGGTTGATGAGCAAACTATTTTTTGTTCTTCACAGATAGTTCCCCAAAACCATGAACATCATTTAAATAGTGAGGACAGACAGAAAGCATCATTAAGAGTAGAAGGCTCTCTGCATGCCTCTGCTCTCCTCGCTGGTTTCACATAGCATGCCACAAACAAGACTTCCCTCTCCTTTTCTTTTCCAGTTCCCACTTCCAGCAGGTAGTAAATAGCAAATCTATTTCAGCAGGTGTAAAATATTCATGCAGGTCTGTGAAGCAGTGCTGGAGTTGCCTCGTGCTTGAGGGTTCAGCCATGCAATGCTGCTTGATCAATGTCTCTGTGGCCTTGGGGCTGCGTGCTTAGCTGCTAATTGCCCGGCCGACGGCAGGTGAAGATCAGAGGAAAAACTGTACAGAATCACACGTTAGCAACGGATCCCAAAACACCAGACACAGAGCAGAAAAGTCCCTTCAGGCAGCTGTCACGCCTCAGCAATAAAGGTGTGCCATCCTCTCCATTTCCTTTCTGAACAAAGTTTGTTTTCTTTAACATCTCAAGGTGACACTTTTACCCCATAGTCCACTTTGGTCATATCACCATATGCTTCCCCTTGTGGGCATCTACTACTGTTAACCTAGTGAAACTTGGACCTGGTCATTGTAAAAACGTATTCAGCTTTATGCCACTATTATATTTAATATCTTAGTGGAGTAATACAATTGTTGTATAATTTATATCACTTCTATTACTACAATAGTCTAACAATCATTACTATGATTTTTTTTTTCTGAGAAACTAGGCTTTGTCATGGAAAAAAATGGTTTTCTTTTTTTAAGGTACAGATCTACATATTTGTGCGTCTCTCTGTGTATGTCTAGCTTTGCGAAGACATAATTAAAATATTCTACCACAGAGGGATAAATATAAGAAAGACAGAAACTATAGAAAACAGACCTTGTTAAAAGCCCATGAGGAACCCCACTCTTACATTTTACTTTTTAAACAAGTCGAAGCATGAAACATCTTAAAACATTCCCTGTCTTACCAGTTTCATCTGCTCCTGAGTTCTGCTGAGGAGGTAGGAGTCATTTCTTACATTAATGTGCAAGCAAATGAAACTACCCAAGAGCATGAGAACAACACACGTGTATCAATCCAACACTAAAACTGGACATGGGAATCGCATTTTACCTGGTGTGAAGTTTTATTTTGTACAATTATGACACAGTTTATGGGTCTTGCTTGGTTTTGTCTTGTTATAATACAAAAAAATCCAATACAGCAAATTATAACATTAATGGTATCATTTTTCACCTTCTGATGTTAAGCATGAAAAGAGGCAGAGATGTGGACAGACTGGCTCTTGGCTATGGAATGTGCATTGCCACCTCACCGGGATGGAAAGGGTCCAAGCTTGAGCAGAACCAGCTAGGTGTAACTGGACTCACTTTCACACACTGTGCAGGCCAGCTCTGCTGTCAAACTCCATGACAGAGACTGGCCTCTGTCCTCCTGTCATGTTGCTCACAGTGACAGGTTCCGTGTGGATGTATGAATGCTCAAGTCCCTGGCTTAGCAGTGCCACTTTGTCCTCCATGGGTGAATTGCAACCAACAGAAAGTATGGTACTTTTTACAGAAAGCCCTGAAGTTAGCATACAGCTTAACACTAAATTAGTACAGAACTTTGATACCAGCTGTGACTAACTTGTCATGGAAAAAAGTTGCAACCTACAGAATAAAAAAGATCCCGATTGCAACAAACACAAAAGAACAGCTACTTCCCTCTGTAGGAAACTATGCATGTACCCATTAAAGTACACTACAAATGAGGGCTGCTTGATAATTGTCAATATGATTATCACTGTTATTTAGCATAATATTCAAATCACAAATCTAAGGAGCCCCGTAGGTGTCATGGAAAATACACTCACTCACTCACTCACTCACCCATTCACAATACAGCCTTATTCAATTCAAGGTCGCAGGAAGCGTGGACAGGGGCAGAGGACACCCTGGGTGGGGTGCCAATCCACTGCAGGGCCCTGGAAAATACATACATAGAAGAGTATGTATATACCATATATCCCTCAATTTAGTAATTTGTGGCCTCAAATTAATGGGACGTGTGCAATTCTTGTGTAATTTGCATTTTACAGCACAGTTTGTAGGCATGATGGTCATGCCTACAAACATTGTCTAGTCTCAGTTTATTTGTTCCTTGTTTGTCCTTGACTGAGTGCACCTTTAGGTTTGGAGCTCTCACTCTGCCTTTGCCTGTTAAGTCATTTAGCTGTGCTTTATTTCCTGCATGCCTTTGGTACTTTGTGCATTTTCATTCTTTCCCTTTTTCTTCTATGGTGGGTTTTTGCCCTAACTTTCTGCACCATTGCATATTTCAGCATGTGACATTTAAGATGTGCTGAAAAACGGCTTCTACATTTTAAAAATAGAATATTATTTTAAGGTAACATGGCTTCTGTGTTAGCTTGCATATAATTTCTGAATATACGCGCCCTGTGACCATTGTACATAAAGCTCACCTAAAAGGTTTTTTGCAACACCTGAGATAGTTCCTTTGTCTAAGTGTAAGACTGCAATAATTCATTTAGGAATCTAATCTTGGACATCCAGCTTCCCGTTCCAGGACACTAACAGCTATGCCATCTGCTGCCATGCATTCTTACGTGATACTACTGTATTTCAATGTCACGGAACTTGAGGGTCAACACTCTGTTATCTTTGCAGAGCAGACCTGTTCCAACACAAGGAAAAACACCTGTGGGTTTTAAGGTGTTGTCACTGCTCATAGTGATAGCAGTAATTCGGTCTCCTTGGTGTACATCTGGTACAACCGGTGCCGAAAAAAAAGTAATAAAAATAGCAACAAAAATGTTTTTAGCATATAAACAGCAGAAAACAACTAGTACCCCCCAAAATTTACAGTGTTCATTAACATTACTTAGACAATGCGTTCTTTGCTAATGTCTCCTAAATGAATCAGAAACTTAGTGGTTTACAAATAATTGAAGCCAAGAAATTGACTGTAAAAGCACCTTTTGTTTGACCTTTGCAAACATAAAAAAAAAGTGTAAAAATCAGTTTTCAAAACTTAAATGTTGCTTTGACTAATTATAAATTATGGAATCACAGGCAATTTGCCAGACCTCAGATTTTATGCAGGAAGAACTGAATCATACTGAAGAGAAAAAAAAAAAAAAACTCTTTTGGAAAAAAAGGTGTACACTCACAAAATATGTACGTATACATAAAACTTTTAATTGTATTAGATATCATATAGTTTTAAGTAACAATAATTAATAACCTTTTATTTAAATCATAGTATCTTGAATGTAAGTCGTAAATAAACTCTTTACACGTAAAATGGGGTGTCTTCTTCACAACACTGTCCTCTTTTCCTTTTCCCAGATGCTTCTTTGTCGTTGAGGCGCTCATCGGTGGAAGCGACGTTTATTGCTAGTAGATGAGTCGGTTTTGGAACAAAGAGAATCACCCAGTGGGGCGGGTAACACAGGGCAGAACTGGGAACCTGTCAGTAACACGCTTTAAGCCACAGCGCAACAAGAAGAAGCGCACATTTTCAGGTGACCAACTCGCAACACGCAACGAGATGTCTGTGGCGCTGCGCTTGGTCTCCGAGAAATAGCTTCTCAGCAGTGCAGAGGATTAAAAGAAATCGTAATTATTCCCCTCATCACTTGCCCCGTCCACGTTTGGTTTTCTCTTGATTTTGGATTGTTTGTCTCCTGGACTTAAGACCATGAAGATGTCTCCTCCAGATCGCAGAAAAAGCATGCGCGACTTAGCACTAGAAATAGGCATTCGAGTTCTGCTCTTCGGAGTTTTCGTGTGAGTATGAAATCCTAAATGAACTTGCTCCTTTAATTCATAATTTTGTTTTTTTCCTTCTTCTTCTATTTTATGTTTCGCTTCAATAGGTTACTGTGCACCTTTCATTTTTATTTTTATTTATTAACTTTATTTTATGTTGTGCTGGTATTTGCCTAAGCGGTCGTTCGTTCAGTATTTCCCTGCTCTGATAATACAGAAGAATATGTTGATGGACTTGGGTTCTCGTAGTGTAACTATATGAGCGGCTGAAACAACAGCACAGCCGTGATCGCCAATGTCTTGGTATTCCGCGCTGTTTTCATTTTCTTGTTGACCAGAACTCTTTTGTTGGGCTTCAGACAATTTTCTATATTCTATATTATATATAACCTGTAGTTCCTTGTTAGTGTAAATTTTGTATAATTGTCTGTTTAGAATTGTCCGAAAATAATAACCCGTCAAAGATAGCTCTTAATTTATCATGTGTTAGTCTTTGCGATTGTAGAATTAATTTCATATGCAGGGGTACAGAGATGGATGATGGCTGTGGGTCTGTGCGGGTACAGCTGCGCATTATCGTAAATACTGCAAGAATATACTTTACTTAACCAATATGAATCCATAAATATTATGTACACGATCATGCGACTGTACATTAAAGAACCCTGCAAATCAAGCTAAACTACGTTTCTAAATTGCATCTGAAGTTCTGGGGCTATGTGGTGAAGGATCCGCGGATCAGCCGTTTCTATCATCTCCCAAGCACAGGAAGGAGAAAACATTCAACAGCTGAAATGACGATATCTTCGCTGATACATTGTGAAAGGATTATCCCTGCAAATTTAAGTCATGTTAACCCTCACTGGTAGTGAATACACATGCATTAAACATATACTACGTTGTATAGTGTTTTATGATATTGTAAATATATGTAGAATAGGATATATAAAATAGATGGAAACATGCTCTTAAAGTAAAAACAAAACGCTTAAATTGCAAAAGCGGGGTAGTATTTATCATGAAGATAACTTTTCCTTAGAGCGTATGTGTGGTGGATGCGTATGTTTCAAGGGTATAGAGATGTAACTAGCGGTCTTTTTTTCTGGTAGCTTCCAGCGGAGGTTCTCTTATTTATTTATTTTTGCTCAGGGACCAAACAGATGGAGAAGCAGTTGTAGCCTACAGGCTAAAGCCAGGGGTGATTTCAATGGGATTTTGATACATGATGATAAGAAAATGTTGTGTAACATATTTAACAGCTGACTGCAAATGAACTAAATGCATTTGTCAAGCAAAACAAGAATTAAAATTTGTCTTTGTTGTTTATTCATCTGTTTGGCACTTCAGACGTTTTTTTTTTTAATTGCTGCACACACACACACACACACACACACACACACACACACACGCACACACACACACACACACACAAACCAAATTCCATTAGATAAATAAACAATCCACTAATTACTACATTTAACCAATAAATAGTAAAAACATTCAGAATTTTAGACATTGGTTGTATTTTCTGTAGTTTAATGGGATGAATAAAGGCTTCTACTGATATATTTATTGTGTGTTATTTCGATATGTGCTGTATGTCTCTGATCTCTGACACCAAATTTCTCTCAGATTAAGGCTACGCTCATTTACAGGGTAGACCCATACCCTTCTAGAAAGGATTTTTTTTTTTTTCATTTTTATCAGAATGCTTGCCTCAAAGGGATTATTATTATTATTATTATTATTATTATTATTATTATTATTATTAAGAAATAATTGGTTTGTTACCAGACAAGACGATTAGCCGGCTGAGCTAAAGACCCAAGTCCCTCCCTTGGGGAACTAGTGAGACTCCTGTCCTGACTACTGGAGGGATATAACCATCGTGGTTCACACTCTGCTAAACCTGCATCGGACATGTAATCATATCCACAATATGTTTCTGTGAACCATAATTTACACAAAAATTACACCCGTACCAAAAGTCTTCATAAGTTTCATTTGAGTTCCTATAATGTCTCAGGGGAAAAAGAATAAATATATATCTTTTTATAGTAATCACAATATAATTTTTTCATGTAATGCTAAGGGGGAGCCTTTTTGCATAAGGGATAAAGGGTTCTATATGTTTGTAGAAAGGCAGGACTACACAGGATGCTCTGTGAAAGGGAAAACGGGAGAAACAGTGAAATGCCCCTGAAGGGCTGAAAGGACTCCTGAAGTGAAACACTCCAAAGGTAGCCAGGCTAAGACCTTTGATGGTAGCAGAGTGGTCGAGTCTGGGCCTCCTGTGTGGGCAAAAAGAATCATCAAGGCAACCCTGCTGGCACCAAGGGGGGGGGGGGTTATGTGCCCCCATGTGCTCTGTCTTACTATATTCTCTTCATTTTAAAACCTATATAATGTTGAACCAGCCACGGTGGCCACGTGTCAGAGTGAGCATGAGTTGAAAATAAATCTACTGTACTGTTTTGGAGGAGGAGGAATTAACAGTTGTGGGAAAACCAGAGTCCTTTCATTAATATTTCATTTATTTCAGACTTTAACCTTGCTGGAAGGCACATTCTTTAAGTACTGTTCCTTCTTCTTAGGGACAACTACAAATATTTAAGATGCTGATTTTCATATCAAACAATGTATTTCAATACAATTTAACACCTGTCTTTATATTACATTCTCTTGACCCTTTTTACTACCGTTTATCTTTTCTTTATTGAACATAGAAATAATGGATTTGTATTAATATATGCCCTTGCATACAAACATTATAAAACTGCATATGCAAAAACATTAAACCTATGTGTACATACAGTATATCATGTAGATATTATAAGTGAACTTTAGAGATCATTGATTTGAACCCAGATAAAGTAAGATAATTTAGCCTGGGCTGTCGCTACTGCACAGCTGATCAGAGCTTATTTTTCTTAAAAAATCTGTTATACTGCAGTACATCCAGCCAGGCCCTAGTCTAATAAACACCACACGAAAATACATTACTCATTTTTGTGGATAGTGGAGCCCTCAGAGCAAAAGAGTATCGTGGTTCTGACAACCTGCCTCAGCTGAAGCACACAGGAAGTGGAACTGAACCGCGGATGTGAAAGAGGACAAAAGATCTAGTGAGGAATGCTCAGTGCTGGGTAGAAGAAACATTTCTCTATGACATCTATACAGGAATTTTATTAAACAAAAAACCATAGGGAGCAATGCAACAGGAATTTCTGTTCGTGCAGGCTATAGCAATCATCTGACAAGCTCAAGACATTGCTGTATTGACTCTTATAAAGCACGTCCATGTCATTCCATGTCATGTCATGATTGCTGCCCTGTGTTAAGTACGGCATACACCTCTTTTTGTAACTCAAACTGCATTTTTTAGCTGTTTAATTTCTTTTTGATCATTGTACTTACTGGTGTTAGTCCAGGCTAGGTTTCACGTGTTAAGTTGGTGTAGAGAAAACAGCTCTGGTCTTCAAAAAACAGACAGTACCTGTGACCGTTATTACTGTCAAGCAGGATATTAACCAGTTCTACATGCATCTTGGAATGTTCCTGTACATCACAAATTTGGTTAACAGTAACTATGCATTTATACATAATTTAAAGGGAAGAGCAGAAAGTAAGTGCCACACTTTAAAGGGAAGAGCAGAAAGTAAGTGCTACACTTTATTAGTGATCTTAAATTGAGATATATGATGAATAACTGAATGTGAGTGTTGGCCATGTCATCATACATAGGGACAGTGACAGCAATTTCATGATGCAGGGGGAAGTTTAAAAATCTAGATGCAAGGAGTGGATTGCTATCGCATATTAGTTAGTTGCAGACTGGGGGGAGGGGGCATCAACCTTGTTGGGGTGCAGCAATGCTTAACAGCAATATTAAAAGTGTAATTAATTCTTAAATTCTTAAAGCTGAAAAGTTGATGGTATTTATATATTTGGATGTACAGTGAATTTCGTTTAATAATTATTGTAGCTCTGCATCTATTTGTTAACATACAGTCATGGTTAAACAAACAACAGTGCTGGTAACTGTATGTGCCTGATTAAACAAGAATCACATCTCTTCACAATGAGTTTTAGCCAGCTAATGTACCTAGCTAATTAGCTGTAATGGGCTGGAAGAGAAATTAATGCATGTATATGTGGTTTAATAATGTTCTCTTTGCTGAGTTATACTTTAGTGACTGTAAAAAAGTATGCAGAATGGCCGACATCTCTTACCATGGACTTTTGTGCAAGAAAAGTTTTTAATTGAGAGCACACTGAGACCAAGTGAGACACTAGCCTGTCTTTGCTCCATCTTGAAGTGTTAAATTTGAGCCCCTTTGTATCTTCACAAACCTCCACCATGAAGGTCTGGGGTCGAGGTATCGCACTTAGCTCATAATCAGCGGCAGGGAAAGTGCTCCGATGACAGAATGTGGGGCCTCAGGCAAAGTATGTCTGATTAAGCAGCTCCACTGAACACTGGCGAAGTTCAATTTAAATGGAAATAATGGGGAGGCAAGCATAGAAAAGCTGATAGGAGCTGTGGTAAAATGAGCATTTACTGATGGCACAAGGAAAGAGTGGGGAGGACATGAGTGTTATGTCTGTGGACATGGATGGTGTCTAGGTTTCTTAATGATGATCGCAGCAGCCTTGGCGAAGTGTGATAGACACATGTGAACCCACCCTGAGGAGTACACACTGACTGGGAATAATTAAACTGTGAAAAGGCAAAAGGCTTGTAGAACCACAAAATGGAGACTAACAGCCTCTTTGCCTGTGATGGTGGGTTGTGCCATAAATTCTTACAAATATGTAAATCCAAAGATACATTTTTACTCAATTACACCTGATTGCTAGAACTAAAATTGAACACACCAGAAATCATATAATACTGTACAGAATAACGTATGATTGTTACAGATTATAATAGCTACAGTGTAAATTTGAATGAAAATCAACATCTATGTGTAACTAACCTAAAATAAGTAGTTTTATGATAAATCTTTCTGACTGACATAATATTATGCCTTTAACTGGAATTTGTACGTATTTTGTTTGGAAGTTCCATGTCCCCAAATACCTGTACTGATGTCTTGCCCAGCGGAGAACGTAAAAGTAATATGAGACTGACACTGACAGGGGAGGGGAGCGACACTAGCCAAGTTGGACGTCACACTGTTTCTCTGTGGTCTTGTTAGGGATGAGATTGGTTTTAACTTGCTGTTATTTTTCATCTATAGCATAATGTCACAGGAACTATGTGACAGACGCATACAAATGAAAGGTAATCATCATGCAGAATTATAGATCATCTCCTTACAACAAAAAGTCACTGAGCCCCAGGACATTACATTTGAGTTGCATGAACTTTAACCCTCATGGCTCCAATAACCAGGAGGATTTCATGTTGAGGGATCGCACATGTAGTCAGCAACAAAGAAAAGGTCAAGTCGGGTTGCAAATGTCATTTTCTAACTGTATAGTGCACTCCAGCCTTGTTTTCCAGTAATTACATAGGTAGGTTTATCTGTGTGATTGACAGCCTTGACCTGAAAAATACTGGTGTGGCCCCATAAACCTGATTCCCTGAAAAGTGCCAAGTTTCACCAGTTTTATTTTGTGTGTCAAGCCTGTCAAATGGCCAAAAAGGTAGTGATTATATGTTATCAAATGACTCGTTTGACACATTACAGAGGTTACCTAGCGACAGGGGACCTCGGAGTCCATTTCCCATCTCTGTAAAAGAGATGGCTACTAAATAGTGATCTAGTATTGGACCTCAAATCAGCAATAGACTAGCAGCTGTTTTGGGCCTGAACATTTACGCTAGTGCATTGATGATTATCTGCAGGTTTATCAGAAGCTGGCATAAGGGCACCACTGACAGTATCTTTTTGAGAATGAATGTATTGAGAATGCAGAACTTTTTCCAGATACAGTGCATTGTCACTTTTTATTTTTGTTACTGTAGCAACACATTTGTTCTGCTGTCGTCATGCTGCATGTAGCAGCCTACTTTTACTGAGCGATTATCAGCCTGCGCTACAAGGGCTTGTGTCATGTTGGACAGGAGACATGAGACAGAAAAGGTCTGTGTGCTTAGGTTTTATTTAAATATGAACTCACAGACATTCCAAAGAAGGGAGTAAGAAATTAAAACAGCTCGTAAAGGACTGAAACTATATGCGGAATAATAGGACAAGGAAGAACCGTAAACGAATTACGAAGAACCAACACTGGAAACAACTGATCTTCACAAGAGAACAGTCCACACAATACAGCCTCACAGCACTTCACCTAATAAAGAAACAAACAGGAAGCACAGAATAGATGAAAACACTAAAGAAGGCAAATGAGGAAATGAGGTGGTATGGCCAGAGAACAAGGACATCTAAGAAAATTGTGACAGCCTGTATGGACTGGCGTTGTGGCCCCTAAAAGATGCAGTGTAATGATATTCAGTCATCTTTGTCCAAGTTCTGCATTTAAATCATACAGGTAGCGCTTGAGGTTCAGGGGCAGGGACACGCTGACTAGCAGGGCTGAGGTGATGAGAAAGTCAGTTTAGTTTGCAAAACTCATAAACTAAAAAAATCTGTGGTTAGGTGACTTTAGGTAGGAAATTGTGATTAACACTATGTTTTAATTTAAAAATGTACAAATGTTATTGTAGCTATAACTGGAGTGCTTCATTTGGTGGTTTGTGCCGTAAGCACAAGACACCGGCTGGAACTAAAAAGACCGCAGTCTTGGATTGCTGTTGGTACCAGGCAATAATACAAACCGAACACCTCTCGCAGTCTGTTCACCAACGAAAAAAAACCACTGACATTTTTTGTAAGAAAATGTTAGCCAGAAACATGAGTGAACTTTAGAATAAGTAAAAGGCCTGGTGGCTCCATGGGTAGAACATCAGGCTGGAATGCGCTAGCTCATTGTAGCATGTATGTGAAATGTAAGTTGCTTTGGATAAAAGTGTCTGCCAAATGAATTAATGTAGAAGACTTAGCTTCTTGACCATTGGGTGTCTTTACCATAACTTTCAGTTCCTGCTCTGCACCTGTATGACAGCAATGAGGCACCAGAGATTCTCAACGCTTTCAGCATCCGTCAACTGCCCCCCTTTTCCTGCTTGAGGAAAGGAGAGACTCTGTGGCATTTCTCTGCCCACGTCACCACTTAGTCACATTCCCTGCCTGATTTGTTTTTAGACTAGGTACGCGTTAAGGTGGAGGAGCGGCATGCAAAGTAAATTTTTTTTTGTAGAAAATTGTAAACCTTGTTTTCACGTGCTGTTACCTGCATGTAATCTTTAGATTTTTGGTTTCAGTTTAATCAAACAGCGTTTAAGATGCTTTATGCTGTGCACTTAAAACAGAGAGAAAGGCGTACAAGAAAAAGCTGCTGATTGCAGACATTTTGTATTATGGAAAGAAAATTGAGTTTCCAAGGAGAATCAGACATGATTTGTTGTTGTGGCAACTTTCACCCCCATCTGTGGTAACCAATGCAACATGATGGATTTCTGTCACAGATATAGGAGTGAGGGAACACAGGACAGAGGACAGAGAGGCAGGATCAGGTGTACATGGAAGAAAATAAAAATAAAATCTGAACAAGGTGCTGTACAGAAAATGTGACATTTAATGCCTCTTGTTCTGCTATTAAAATGCCTTCCGTGTGACTGTTGTACTTTGAGAAAACTGTATAGTGTGTGCTGTAGTTTCATTAAAGTCACATAATGAGAAGTTTTCTTTTTAATTAAGAGGACACAAACAAGTGTGAGATTGTGGTATTAATGATCTAGCCAGATCCATGAATCGTTAACTTTTAACCCTCTCAGCAGTCTCAACAAGAACATCTTTCACCTGTTACATTCTTTTTGTAAGTTTAATTAACATGCAGCACAGAAAGGTTTCAAACCTTTCTGTATGCTATTGGAGTGTTGGGTTGAGAAAATAGATCCGATTCTATTTTAATGAAGACACTTCATGCAAAAGGTGTCAAATTTAAGCTATTAGTTACACTACATAAGTTATTCTGATTAAATATTCTATTGCGAATGAACAATTGTGAATAATGCTGTTCCTTGAAAAGCAAGAGGTACAACAACAGCTATGAATTTTGATACGTATGAAATTTAGTTTTACCTTGTACAAATAAAAAGATATCATTGCAAATGAACAGGAAAACTAATGTAACTGAATGCAAAGGTACTATTCCATTACAAGTAATTAATGTTATTAATGTAATTTAATTAATATTACTGTGTAAACAGAGTTTTTGAATTCCTGTGTACATTATGAATGTAATGTTTCGGAACATTTGCAGACAATTTTTAGTGTTTGTTTGACCATTTGTGTCACTCTCTCTCTCTGTCTCTCTGTCTCTTTCTCTCTCTCATTCTCTTTCTCTCACTCAGTTAAATTCAATTCAGTTCAGTTCAATTCAATTCACAGAAGCTTTATTGGCATGACTACATATTAGTATTGCCAAAGCAATTACAGAACACAGGAACACTGAATGAACATATACATTTTCAACACAACCATTGAACATAAAAAAAAGAAAAATAACACAGCAGTGTTACATATGAAAATGTAAGACAAGTACACAGATACAACACCCTTCCCACCCCTCTCCTCCCTCCATTTCCTCTCCCTTATTTATTTTATCCCTTCTTTCCCCCCCTTTTTGTGTATTTTACTGGTCCTTTCTCCCTGTTTTTGAATCTTTAGTCATTTTCCTGACTTTCACAAGTTATGGCAAGCTACATATGCAGTTGCTATTATTGATAATTTTGGGTGTTCTGATATGTTTTTTAACTTGGTTTTGTTTTGCATGTCTCTGAAATTAGTATTTTTTCAAAACTTTTCAAGAAAAATTTCTTTCTCTCTCTTTCTTTCTCTCTGTCAGTGTCTCTCCGTGTCTCTTTCTTTTGTTTTTGGTCTAGTGGAGGGATTTCCCTTGATGTTGGGAGTTGGTTGACATGGTGACATGACCCTGTCAAGTGGACTCACTGTCAGTCTGATGCTGTCCTTTTTGGCATTTTGAATAAAGAGCATCGTGGACTGCGCTATTATTTTTTGACACCCCTCCCCCCCCCCCCCCGCCATGATCCCTGAATGGAGAGGCCAGCTGAACAGTCAGGAAAGTGTACACGCTCTGTGTGCGTGGGCATGGTATAAAATACACCACATTTAATAAACTAAAAAAAATGTGATGTGTGAACATAACTATATTTGTACTGTAATAAACTAGCCTGCGAGTATTACAATGAGGGTGGACCCTAACACAGTTCACAGAAAGATAGGGAATTTATTCTAGGAAGTATTGAATGACAATTTCCCATATATCAACTAAACATACAGCCAAGTGAAAAAGTTAATAAAAAGTAGAAAATCACAAAACCTAGAAAAACTGTTCACCTCCGTTCAGTTAGCCAGGCCCTGTGTACTGTGAGCTCTGTTCAGTTACCGAGTCAGGCCCTGTGTACTGTGAGCTCAGTTCAGTTAGTCAGGCCCTGTGTACTGTCAGCTCAGTTCAACTTTTAGTTTTTGTACAAACCATCCATTCATTCTAAATCTCAATCAGAGCTGTCAGTCATTCACTTTACAGTTTTTTATGGTAGGGTGGCTCTTTATTTTGCCATCATTGGACAAAGGACTTTCTAATGTGTCAATTATTGGGACTCTTCCAGAAGAAAAAAAATACAAAGATCATAGCAAGGGCAGGTAAGGGCATTATGCACTGTACTGACAACCATAACTTTTGATACTATAAAACTGGAGCTGTGCTTTTTCCTTATATTTATGGTCTCGTAACAAAGGTTCCACTTCACCTGCCTCACAAAGACAAAACACAATTACCATGTAACATTCTAAGTTTGTACCTACATTTTCTCAAGATCACTCATAAATGATGGAATGCGAACAAGAACTATAACCCAAATTTTGTTTGTGTCTGGAAAGTTACTGTTCTTCTGTTAGTTCCAATTTTTGGTTGTGCAGTGAAAAAAACACCCTAAAGATAAGACTTCCAGTTATGAGTCTAAGGAACTCTCTGACAGAAAAATCTAAATACACTGTCATTAGTTGTTCCCTTTTTCAACTTTACATCTTGAGTTTCAATGACTGAATAAGTCTGGAGGCACTGTAGTATGGAGGTAATTAGAAAATGTGATTGGAATTGATCTTGGTCTACTACCATGAAAGTACCATGGGTCTGGAAAGGCAATGTCAGTTTTCCTTTAGTTTAGTCCTCACCAGGTTTGCCTTGTGGGCCTACAGTGTTCCATCAGGGGAGGTTATCGGGGAAACACTGGCTCTGGGGAAAGGTTGTCCAAGTCGTTTGCTGTATTTTTTTTTTTTAGCTTTGGTAGTGTACAGTCTTTCCTGTGATTCCCAATATGATTATTTCAGGTACTCAGATTTCTGGGCAATCCATGTGCCCTTTGATTCTTGATTATAATTCACTTTTCACATTTTATTTTTATGAGGCCTTTAGTTAAGTAATTATAACAGCAATAAAAGGTTGCTGCCATTTGATCACAGTCTAATATTAAAACAAATATGACAAGCTCATTTTTCTGTGAAGTCAAGTAAGTCACAGTTCTCTGTGCTGCTTTATACATGTTACCCATCATGCACCATGACAAAGTCATGATCTGCAAGGGTTCTGGGACCTGTTCAGGAAGAGCCAGGCCAAAAAGATGCTGCTGGATATGTCTTTAGCGGTGGGAAATGAGATGAGTGATGAAACATCTCATGGAGTCCTTCACTAAGGTAATAGCAGCCAACGGTGCAGAGAGAAGCTGAAGATTTCCATCTGGAACAGACAGGCAGACTGATGATTCCCCTCAGGGTGCTTTCAATGACCCTGGAGGTGAGATACAGCAAAAGCACCAAGCATCTTCTCTGACAAGAAAGTTCAGGTCATGCCGTTGAAGGACGATGAATTGGCATGCCTTCCTGCTCCAGGCTTCACTCAAAAGGTATTTACGGACCTGAAGGTCCTACACTTTTATCGATTCATAAATCAGATTTTTAAATTGAAGTAATTCAGGTTAAGTATGCGTTTTTTTAAGACCACGGCAGCCGTGCACCTCTAAGGACTCACAGCAGCACGTACCTTCATCCGCTCTGCTGCAGTGTGTCTCACATCGCAGGTTGAAAGTGGTTCCTGTGGATAAATCTGTCTTCACTCCTCTGTACATGAACTGAATCTCAAATCACAATTTTCCTCAGGACCAGGACTGCCTGCAGTACACAAACTGAAAAAAAAGATGTAATTGATATTCAAAAGTCAAACTGATAAATGCTGCCATTAAAGGAAATGAAGAATATCATCTGGAGAATATGTAGGATATTGTTTAATATAAAATTTCTTGTATGCACCTTTACTAAGTATTTTCATTTTTGTTGTAAGCATGCAAGAAATAGTATAGTTAAAAATTTTTAAGCACCTTAGGTTGGCCTGATTTGTGTGGTGAATTAACAGTGGCAATGTCATTGTGTTTAATATTAAGTGCCTGTGTTTAATATTGTTATGAGCGTTCCTGAATGGGTACTGCCCCATGCCCAGAGTGGCCAATCACATTGAGTGGTGTTCATGGTCTGTGCGAGTTCTCACAGCAGCAGTTGTTCTCCTGCAAGCTTTGATGTAGATTTACATTATATATGCCGTCACTGGGCTAGACAAAGCACAGCTAATGTAGTTTTGCCCAAATAGTTAGGTGAGTGACAGTCTACTAGTGCTGCAAATGTTTTTTTTTTCAGTAAATCATTATCTTTTTGTCATTGTCCATTTTTCATGCCTCCACCCTTCAATGCAAGAAACACAATATGTTAATTATTTTTATTTATGCATCTTTTTAAATCTAGAGACATAACTATATTAATGCTGCATCTAGACCACAAATTCTGTGTTTTACATCTGTATAGTCCCACTGTCCCTCTGACACTCTGCTAGAATATTGGATCTCATCTTAATCATTTTGTGTAAATCTTTCACACTCATGCTCTTACTAGATCGGCAATAGTGAAACTACTTCTGTCCTACTGAAATGGAATCTATTTAGCACTGTAGTCACAGTGTGCACCAGAACTATTGCTATCTATTGCTGCTACTCTGGTGACATAATGTGAGAGCTCTTCTGAGGTTTGTTGAGCAAACGTCCCTGAGAGCTGGAACCATCCAGTCATGTTTTCTGTACAATATATCAACAGCATGCACTAGATTTATAGCTATTCTGTTGCATAAGTGATACCATTACAAGTGATTATACTGTATTATACAGATTATACTGTATATCCTAGGTTTTAAGTTAGAGCTGCTGATGGTGGTTCTCTAAATTAACCCAAGAAATGGGATTGTCTTTGTGAATTTATATATCAGATGAATGCAGAGTTGTTGTTCCAATCCTTTAATCAGCTCAATATATGAAAGGTCCATGGAGGAAAACTATTAACATAACTTTAGAAAGTGAATTTGAAAACTGAATTGGAAAATCTGATTTTGTAACTTCACACTTTCATTTCAGATTGGTCGCAGATTTACACCATCAAATGGGGACATTAACTTGGAAAGCAAAACCTAAAAAAAAACAATTCCTTATAACTGCTTAGGTACATTTAAAACGTGGTATTTGTATTGTACTGATGTGTTGAAGGTGGAAGCTGTTTTCTTAGTCTGTGTGTGGGGTGTGTCTGGCTGCTCTGTCTCATTGGATGTCAGGAACTGTTACTCATTCCACTGCTTGTTTTTATTAAAGTGATGCACAGTGTAAAAGTTTACCTCTATATCTGTATCTCTCCCTTGCTCTCTCAAGTCTGAGTGACACACAGCAGCTTATTTGCATTCAATGGCAATTCCCATAGTTTTTCTCAAAGTTTGCCTTCATAAGTTGATAGCTGTTAGAATGAACTGGTAATAATACAATTAGTTAACTCATTTGTTTTTGATTTGTAATAATGTGGTTGAACGGGGGAAACATCAAAACAAGCAAACTGCCATTAAAGTCATTTTCAGACACACAGGTTTTAATTTATGTTTACGTGGCCACTAGTGTTTATGTTTTAGGTAGAGAGAACAGGTAAGGAACTGCTACAAGGAGATTTTATTGTGTTTGTTTTTAGGAACTCATTTATAAAGACAGCTGGTGTTTTATCTGTGGTTGTTTGGTTTGGTTGTGTCTGTAATGGTCTCAACTAGAGTTTGTTTAGTACCCTTGATATCATAACGGACTCTGAGGTGAGGATACATTACAAAACACATTGTTTGTCACCCATGCACATGTGAGGGGCAGTTGTAATTAATGTTTTCGCATTACTGGGCAGCCCACCTTTCCCACAGGCCTAGCCAAAAATATATTCCTGTCTATGTCCCTGCTCTTCATATATGTTGATACTCAATGATTTTGTGATCTGGCTTTAAACGGAAAAATAAAACAGTAATGTAATGAAGTTCTTGTAACCTTATCACATTGTGGAGCCCCCGAGGTCACAGCATAGATACTCCTGGATCACAGCATGGATACCCCCAAACTCAGCTGAGACATCTTGCATTAACAAAAATCTTTTGGTGTGGAGCCAAATATGGTTTCTGATCCAGGAGAATCAGTTAATATATAAAAATATCTAAATCAAATTGCATTGTTCCATAGCCCCCCTTTTTCTGTCCCAGACTGGACCTTTGGTGACACCCTAATGAGATTTAAACCTGGCATCGCCAGTCGTTATTGTGTTTCCTCCTTAAGGCCCTAAACCCCTCCTTCCTAATCATGGAGAGTCTTTAGGCATGGCCACGAGTTCAGCAGTGAATTAGCCTTAATCATTTGAGGAGCAGTAATTTTGTAAGACACTGGAATCCTTTTCCTAGGGTAAAACCTACAGAGAAATGTACAGATGAAATGCTCATGATCACGTGTGTCAACATGAATCTTTCCATTCTGGAAATCTTGTTTCTGTTGAGACCCCTCCAGGAATTCAGTTATGCAGCAGTTTTTCTTTTCAGATTTTAATTGTCTTATCTCCCATTTAAATATTCATTGGCCCATGACTCCAGAGAGAAGCTATTTAGGCAGTCAGACTCATGGACTAAGGGTCTGACAGGAAAGTGACAAGTGGCTGGCCAGTGGCATGTTTGTCCAGGGGGGCGGGGTGGTGTCTGTGTGTTCGGACATTTGTTCATCAGTCTGAGCAGTCTCTATTTTTCAGCAGTTAATCACAGACTCTGTTAGGTGTCAGGTGTGGAGCGGAAATTAGTTTCTTTTTAATCTTCAACACTGTTTCAACACTGTTGTGGCTTAAATCTATTCTGTTTTTCAGAGTAGCACATTCTTATTGTAAATAATTCCATTTGTTTGGGGTTAATGTTCCAGTAATTTGATCAATCCTGAAACGTTAATGTTTATCAGTGACGGACAGATTACGTGTGCAGTGCAATAAGATTATCTGGTTTTATGTTTATGGTGGTCAACTTTCCAGTAAGGGAAGATAACTCTTATCAAACTTCAATAAACCTTCTGTTTCATTGCTTTTGGTAGCTGAGGAGAGTACTTTTAGTGCCCTGGCTGCCGCTCTGTAAATACTGAAACCACAAACAAAAAATGATCACGAGTGAAACACTGAGGCATCATACAAGAGACTCTGTGCCAGGCAGTGAGATTCAATTAATAATTTTTGAGAAAGTGTTTATGTTGCTCAAATGTATACTTCGGTTGCTCTTACACACAGGAACCTTATTTACAGACATTCAAATATTCTAGCCAGAGAGGTGTTGGCATAATGGTCTAAAACTATAACTCAGCCTGTTGTTTCTTTTTAACAGCAGCAAAAGTCTTCTGTATTTATATATAACCAGTATACAGTTAACATACTGAACATTTGAAT
>JABJVR010000677.1:0-20622 GCA_025773905.1 Chitala chitala | reverse complement strand
GCCAATGAAAACTTCAGCACTCTGTTCAGCAGGTCTGTAAGCCAATGAAAACTTCAGCACTCTGTTCAGCAGGTCTGTAAGCCAATGAAAACTACAGCACTCTGTTCAGCAGGTCTGTAAGCCAATGAAAAGTTCTGACTCCCTTTTCACAGACCAGTTTAACCAACGAGATAACAGAAACATGTCCTTACAAACATGTCTAACTGAACACACATGCATGCACAAACAATATTCATTATAAATCCGCCCGTTCCTCCACCTCTCTCACTCACATGCTGTTATCGCCATAGTAACCTACCAGTGTGCCAGACATATTGAACCCAAACATATGTGCTGGCTGCAAAGAACAGCCATTGGACAGGGATGAAAAGGAGGCAGATGATGTCAGAGGTGAAGGCCACGCACACAAAGAAGACCGAAAATGCCTGGTAAAAAAACAAGGGAAAGAGTGACGGCAAAAAACTGCATTAGTGTACACTTAAAACATCCTGGTGAAGTTAAATTACCACCATCCCTCCATTTACAAGAAGAGGTCAAAAATAAAATCCCCGCCCACCCCCCCATTTAGAATAAGAGGTGAAACCCTTGCCCTGCCCTTACA
This sequence comes from Chitala chitala, assembly GCA_025773905.1. Classification (NCBI taxonomy): domain Eukaryota; kingdom Metazoa; phylum Chordata; class Actinopteri; order Osteoglossiformes; family Notopteridae; genus Chitala; species Chitala chitala. Next base: position 20,021 of record JABJVR010000677.1, on the reverse strand, counting down.
GACACACACGTACAGCCTCAAGCAGGCACTCTAGAAAAAAGATAAAGAGCAGCCTGTCATCACTCACCAGCCCCTGGTATCTGAATGAGTCGTAGACACTGCGGATGAAGAGCCAGAATGGCCAGAGGTACTCGAAGCGGAACTCGAGCACAAAGTCAGCGAGCAGCACCATGGCCCACACCACGAGAAACTTCAGGTAGAGGAAAGTGCTGCAGCAAGACAAAACAAGAGCATGCACCATCACTAGTCAAACACTCAGCTCATCAGCTGTCACTCTTAAGTCATGTGACCTGTGTTCACATCAGCAACCTCCCATGATAAACCGCCTGAAAAATCTCATAACGCTGACAAATAAGAACCATCCAAAAAACTGTGGGACCCAGTGCAGGACAGGGTGACCCATTCTCACAATTTCATCCTCCAGTACACCAAGTCAGTCAGTCTGAGTAGCATCTTTTTCTACTTTTGTGAGACCAGATGAATCAGATGACTAAAAAGGGTGCACTGTTGACAGAGTCACTCACAAGACTCGGTGTTCTGTAGAATCAAACCAAAATGCAAACAAAGAAAAGTTCCCCCAGATAAGGTGCGTAATGCTTTTGAGGGGCACATGCCACTGAACTGAAACAGCCAGCAGCCACTGCTGCAGGGAGTGCTACCATACAGTGCACTGCACATCCTACTCCAAGGTGAAACTGCACCAGTCCACTGACAGTCACATTACACCAACTCGGCTGAAAGCACTTCCTGATCAGAGCCTGGACCAACTACTCAGGTGCCAGTCCCACGCTGCCCCCCTTTGCCAACAGTGACATAATAAACCTTTGTCTCAGCAAGACAAATGTATTTATTATCCACATGACAACTTCCAAAAACGTGAAATCCGACTACTGCATCATGAAGAACTGAGGCAGCTGCCTGTCCAAACCTGCCATGCCAGCTCACCTTTAACACAAGCTAACAAGCTAATGTACCCATAAGATTGGCAGTCTGGTGGCTCAATGGGTAGAGCACCAGGCTGGGAGGTAAAAGTCCCTCCCAGTCCCTGTTCAAACCCCAGCCAGGTGTGTCCTTGAGCAAGACACTCAGCGCTAGCTCCCCGGGCACAATGTGGCTGCTCACTGCTGCCCCCCAGGGGGATGGGTCAAATGCAGAGGACAAATTTCATTGTGACTGTATGTGCAACATGTATATGTATGCAATGACAATAAATGCTGATTATTAAGAAACCTAAAGAGTGAAAACGAGTTTAAACTAGTAGTCGGTAAGTTCCTACTCCAAGCGTCAGCGCTGATGTAAGCATCGCTAGTGTGGAGAAAACCACTGAAAGACGTGTTCTTGCATCTCTGGTTCACATGTGCACTCACAAACTTACTTGCCATGGCAACAGACAGATGTTCTTAGCTGAAATGCTGCTTCCATGAGTCTGTCTGTATAAAAGCTCACTTATTCCTTCTTACAGTATATCCACAGGGTATATTCTCAGCTAAACGTACCTCTTCATTGTACCAGTTGTAGTGTTACTTGTTAAAATTTGCAACCAAGTTATAATTTAAGGAAACACATAAAACCACAAGCATCTAAACCAATAAACAGCACTTTCACTGACCACTCTACCCTAAAAAACAGCAACACAACTGTTTAAGAAATATTATGAGGACTATCAGCTCAATATATCGAATGAAGTGTATATTATGTACGTAATGGTAGAGCAGCACTGTTTGTTCGTACACCCGGTACATTTGAAAATGCATCCCAAAATGCCCCTTTTCTTTCTGAAACCTTTCCAAGTCATATTTTCTATTCAGACCAAAAAGTGAACACCATGTCAATGAACCAGTTGTAGTGTTTTGTTAAATAATTCAAACACACACACACACACACACACACACAGCAAGATTTAATAAAGTAAATAATACAACATAAGACCAACAGCTAACTTGAATGAACCGTACTTTGTTCTCACACTGCTCCTGACCCTAAACATTGCTGTGCACTCGAAATAAAACGTTATAACAGTTCTGCATACTTTCCGTTTTGAATTGAAATTAAAATAAAACACAAACCTACACCGTCTTAATTCAAAAATAAAACAAACCACTTTCACTCCAAAAGCAGAAATGCCCTAGCCAGTCATGCCGCATCGATGTTGAGGGCAAAGTCTTGATGTTGAGGGCCCTGTTCCTCAGCAGGGTCGGTGCTACCCCGCTTTGAGCCCTACAATTAGTATGTGAAGCTGTGCATACCCAAGCTAACCCTGCCTGCAAAATCTACAGCTCCTGAGCAGGAACCTCCCAATTACAAATAAGACAAAAGGTCCAGGAGTTTTCTGTTTAATGAGTAATAAAAAAATAAAATAAATTAATAAATACGTTCCACTCCAAGTGACCCTCCTCGTTGCTATCCCACATACACTTTCTGTCACAAGTCTGCGTCTCCTATAGAGGAGCCTAATGATGAGAGATTTAAAAACTAGTGTTACATGCATGCTGCACAAGGATGTGTCTGTGAAGTATTTTCTGAGCAACTGACTCCACCAAAGACACCTGCTAAATTCTGTCTAGAACCACGTACAGAGAAGGAACTCAATGTCGTACCATACACATAACAGGTGTGCTGTATTTGCCTTTATTTTACCAGGAAAGGGGAATATAAAAGATGTAAATTACTCCACAAGGGCAGGACAGACCCTGCAGAAGAAGAGCCGATAATTGTTGAGCAAACACGCAGGCAACCGTGGGTAAGCACTGCTGGCACACCTGACCCACTTCACCTCGTCCAAGCCTCCTGCAGCTTGTCAGTGAGCAACGCAGACGCTCCACGTACACACCGGGAGCAGTACAGAGCATCTAAAACGCGTGTGAGCAGACACAGGAATACACACGCTGACTCATCTTTGGTCTGGACCACTTTCACAACGGAAAGTCTTAAAGCAAGCGTCGGGCTGCAGCCCAGGGCCTGCGCGCACAGGTACGTGCACCGGCGGCCATTCCGCCCTGTGACAATTCACAAGCAACGGAAAACACTAACAGCTGACAGCCGACGGCCAAGTCCTGCGACAGACAGAGGCTGTGGATCCGTGAGCAGGTCGGCCCGTACCTGCCGTAAATACCCTCCGCGATCCGATTCCGTTTTAACGGCCGTCGGAGTTTGCTGCAGTCCGCATTGCGCCGCTTCATCCTTCTCCACTTCGCGTCGGCTTTTTAAGACCTATGACAATATTTTCCAGCTTTCATACATACAGAAACCTGGACAACAAAAATTAAAATCGTTAGAATGAACGGCTGCTATTTTTTTTTCGGGAGAAACAAAGAAATAAATAAGGCTTCTCCGCCATAGACCCTCCTCTTCACTTACAGGGCCGCTGGCAAAATACGCCGCGAGATGCTGTGCGCAGACACGGTTGAATGACGTGATCTTCGTCCAATCAACGGCGTCAATAGGGCCAAAGTTTTGATTGAAGGCCGTACTAACCACTTAAATTACCTCAAAGATAATCAATTGTGGAATTTCTGCCAAAGAAAGAAACATGGGGCGGAACGACATGTGTTCGACCATAGTCCTAAATCGGACCAATCAGTTCCTTATTGTACAAATCGGGAATTGCTGGTTGACCTATGGGCTGGCGGGGGAGGGCCGCCGGCTCTGGTTCTCGTGTACGCTTATAGTGGCGCTGCGCTGAAACTGTGCATCACGGTGGTATACGTAGCAGAGTGACAGGCGTGTAACAGTGTGGGACCAAATGGCACAGCATGTGGCAAGCAGCTGGCACCTGGCAACCCGAGGCCCAATAAGCACATAGTAACCGACTGACACGGAAAAGGGTCAAGTTACTGTGCACTGTGTCATGACATTGTTCCTTTAGGTATGAATGGTGTGGCTCCAAATTGTTCCCACCTGTTCCACAGTCTCCCCTTCCAACACTCAGTTAGCTAAAAAAAACTATGAATAAACGGTGGACTTTAATGAGAATCAAGTTGCATGTATTGTATTGTACATGTCTAATGTGATGTGGAATCAAACATTTTGGAATCTGTCCACTTGTTAACACAAAAAAGAGAAATTAACCAAAGTTCTCCCAATTTTTGTTAGCGCCTTAGACTATACAGCATTTCTGTCCTCGTGTCAAAAATGTCTACCTTTTATCAATGTAGAAAAACTGACCGTTGTGTTCTGCCTGCAGCATAAAGGCGTAAACATGGGACAGCTGAGCGCTTCAGTTCTTTTTTCACAGTTAGATAAAGATGCACCATGGTGGGAACGCCCTGTTTCTTGGGCCCTTCTATGTAAGAGACAACACTTTCCAGAAGGTTCTGGAGCTGCAGTCCAGACACGATGGCGCCTTACTACGCTCCCAGTCTTCGTTTGCCCTTTACATTCCTTGTCCTGCTCCTGCAGATACTATTCATTCTACTTGTTGCATTTTTTGCTGAGTTGGAGGAACAAAGTGTGACTGAAGAACATAATTTATCACAAATTTATCCAGGTAGGTCTGAGTCTTGGACTTTCACATTTTATTTCATTTTGTGCATTTGTCACATCTTTAAAGTAAAAACCATTAAGCAGAAGTGACGGTGTTACCTCCTGGGTGTTTGTCATTATTGTCATCAGTAAATGTGAACTTGGTCTGTGAATATGTCACTGAACACCACGTTGGCGTGCCCTCACTGCCATGAGCACGTTAGCGGTGACCTGCGAGGTGTTGCTGCCCCTGCTTATGCTTGATAAGCAAACTGTTTGTGCTGCTCCGTGACATGGAGATGCCCTGTGCTGGGAGGACTAGATAAAATTCCTGCAGCCATATAAGCAATGCAGCTCTTTTGTACATGCATCTTTTCTGAAGGACCAACAAACTCACAATGGTGAAAATCTTGTTAAATCGGAAATATAACAGACAACAGATCTGTGATAACTTCTCATTTTATTGAGAATCACCTAGGTGCCCACTTTGTGCAAACCTTGTGTTCCTCGTTTTTAGAATTCCAGGATGTCAATGCAATGATCTTCTTTGGCTTTGGCTTTTTGGCCACATTCCTCATCCGATATGGCTTCAGCAGTCTGGGCTTCACCTTCCTAGTGGCTTCCTGTGCTGTGCAGTGGGCACTCCTGATGAACGGTTTCCTCTTCAGTTTCAACAGAGGAACGCTGTTCATCAGCTTGAGAAGGTAATGAGCAGGCAGAGTCTCTAGACGCTTTCCTGTTTCTAACCATGCTTAGGGCAGCACTCAACAGTTAGAGATCTGGACACAAGGTGAGTTGAGAGGTTCAGGAACTCATCTTATATCTCTAACAAAGTGATTCTAGTCTAGCCTCTTCTCTCTGAAGTAGTGAAAAACACTCACTGTCACCCAGTACAACAAGAGTCTCTGCTTCCTTCCTGCTGTCCTTCACATTCAAGCTGTGCTACCTGAGGACCTTAGAGGCCTCTGAAGGAGCTGGGGGTCAAATGCAGTACTCTGGCTACATTTCCAGTACAGTGTTAAACACTCACGTACCAGATCTTTAACTAGGGAAATAACTAGTGATCTCATCACCTAAAAGACACACGGTATGTGTGAGATGTGTCTAAGAGTCTTCATCCAATAACATACACTGTAAAGCTCATACATGAGAAAGCAGCTATTCTACTTAGTTGTCAGTTATTCATGTGGTATTTCATACCGTAGGTGCAGTTTAATTAAGTATTTGTAATCATACAAATGTTCAAAGGTTTGAAGAGATAAGTCAGGTGGCTGTTGAGATTAAAACATCAGCAGGATTTTCCACCTGTAAATGAAGCCTCACCTTCACCTGTGTTCCACCAGCCTAGCTCGAGCCCAGGTATGTGCCACATCTGCCCTCATTGCCATGGGCGTGGTCCTTGGCAAGACCAACCCTATTCATCTTCTCATCATGGCCCTGCTGGAGGTCACAGGCTTCATAGTCAACTCATGGATGCTTCAATTCCTCCTGGAAGTGAGTGTGCCTAAACAGCGTCACCCCTGGGTGATAGGCCAGGCCATTTGGACACAGAATATGAATGTAGCCCATGGTGTGTGCACTTAGTGATGTCAACGCCTCCAGGTGCAAGACCTGTACAGCATCATGATGCTTCATATTTTCGGCGCCTTCTTCGGGGCAACAATGTCGTGGGTTTTGTTCCGGCAAGGTCTGGAGCCTCGGCATGAAAAGGAGAAGCAATATGGCAGGGGAGGCCTTTTCTCTATACTGGGTAGGTCAGTGTGGAGGCTGCAGTATGATGTTACACTGTGAACACTCAAAGGACAGCCAGTTCGTTGACTTCACCTGTAATTCTACAGGTGCACTCTTTCTGTGGATGTTTTGGCCCAGTTTCCACTGCATGTTGATCAGTCCCACACTGTCTGAGCAGAAGTTCAGTGCCATCATCACCGCGTACCTGTCACTGGCTGTCAGTGCTGTGACTGCTGTCTCCGTCTCACCCCTGACCAGCCCCCAAGGCAAAATTGGCATGGTGAGGACCACACCCAGGTTCCAATATCAGCTGGACATGTGGGAAAGGTTTTACCCTTCAACCTTGTTTATAATCAAGTGAACACAAAACCATTGTATGCCTACATGTGTGTAGACATAAAGTGGGATATATATGCTTTACATGTAAACAGCTGGTGTCTGTGAATAATTAACAACAACAGGACACATTGTAAAATGTTGTAGATATTCCTCCACTAATCATAAAGGCTTCATTAGTTCAAATGATTTCTCTTCTGTCCATTTCCATGGAATGTATTAACAGAGTATGACGTGGATGACTTGACTACGTCCGTGTGTTGTCCACACGTGATGTACCTTGTTTCACAGGTCCATGTCCAGAGGGCTATGCTTGCTGGTGGTGTTGCAGTGTGGCCTGCTGTATTTGAAATGTTCTCACCATGGAGCGCCATGACGATTGGCCTGTGTGCTGCCCTTCTTTCCACAGTAGGATTACGTTACATTAAGGTACTGCCACGTGTCTCCCACTCCTGCAGTTCCGTTACCTGCTGCATCTCCTGTTTATATGGACATTAAATGTTGAAAATGGTCACCAAATACAAAAAAGTATTCTTGAAATATTCTACAAACTCAACAATTTGTAATGATAATTCACACAAAGTACTGACCTGTCGCTTGAGATCGTTTAGGTGAACACCGTTCCTTTTCACCTGTCTCTATAGCCCCGCCTGCAGTCGGCTTTTGGCTGTCATGACACCTGTGGAGTTCTGATTGTCCATGGCCTGCCAGGAATTCTGGGATGGCTGGCCCTGCTCATCCACACATCTCACAACACATGGTGAGTGACAGACTGAGGCAGAGGGAATTCTGGGAGCAGTGTGTTGGACACATCTGCAGAAGGTTTGTCTAGTATGTTTCATAGTTACGAACACGTGTCTGCATGTGTGTACACGTGTGCACACGTGTGTATAGATGCTAGAATGTGCAAATGATGAAAACCTCATCGGAAACTCAACTTAAACATCAGTAACAATGGCTGACAGTTACTGGTAAGGCAGCAAGGGTGGTTTTAATGTTTTCAAGACAAAATGAGGTGGTCTTTAAAGTGTAATTTTAATTACATAAAAACTGAGTCATTTAGCAGAGAGAAGAGCAGTCCCAGATTGTTCCTCTTCCTTACAGGTCGTGGAGCACCGGTATGAAACATGTGTGCTCTCTGCTCATGACACTGGGCACAAGTATTCTCCTTGGAGGAGCCACAGGTGGGTGGGGAGATGTGGAACATTGTGGGGACTCCTGGGTGAGGTTACACAGGGGCTCCGTTGGACAGACATCACACACGTGTGTCCTTAGTGGGCTCCGTTGGACAGACATCACACTCAGAAAGGGGCTACAGGGAGTTCTAGGTAATGGAGCCATATTGAACACACCTGGATCTGTCCTTTGCTTATGTGTTTACAGGTGAGTATTGATGAAGGTTCTGCCAGCATCAGAGCCAGCCCTGACCAATTTGGTGGCCTAGGCAAGGTTTCAGCTGGTACCCCTTACATTTTTCTTCTTCCGTTGAGGTGGCAGTGGCGCCCCTAGCATGCTTCTATAGGGCCTGTGCCCAGAACTGGCTGTGGACAGCATGCACACGAATTTTAATGAAATATTAGCCATTATTAATTCTCCTGTAGGCTGACAAACAATGCCCCTCCCCTTCTCTCCCCAGGTTTATTGTTTAAGTGGAAGTGCTGGAGACCCCTCCAGGACAGAAAATGCTTTGATGACCAGGCCTTCTGGGAGGTACAGTAATGTCAGAAGGTCTTAAGAATGTATGTCACCTTCATTTGCTGGACAGCATACACTCAGTGTCCCAAACCTTGTTTTTCCAGTTTGAGCACCTGGCAGTGCACAAGTAAAAAAAAAAAAAAAAAAAAACCTCAGCTGAAGAAACAGATCTGGAAGGAGTCCTGGACCTCAGCAGAGTACCTTCAGTCTCTGAAACTCATCCACAACCAAGCCTTTTCCACTTTTCTAACTCTAAATTACCTTCATATTACTGCCATCCATAATACATAAAAAAATAAATTTACTGTTGGGAACCAAATTTGTCTTTTTGATCAGACCACTGAACAACAGGGATTCAAGAAATGTCAGAATCTTCACCCAGAGCAGTGAAACTGGTTTGGTTGGTTCAGTGACTAGTACCTGAAGAAACAGGAAGATCAAACTCAGGAGCTACCTAGTCCACACAGACTGTGTTTTAAAGTTAATTGTGGTACCATGTTACCTTCTGCTGGCTCTAACAAGTATGGACCTGTATTGAACAAAACAAATCTGGCCCAACCGAGTACAGGGCCGTTTCTTCCATATGCTAACAGAAAACGTGCACCAAAACATGAGGCTTATTCTAAACTAAAGGAGACCTACCTGCTCTATCTGCAACAGTAATGACTTCCACAGATGCCAAGAGTGCCAACTCCAGTACTGGTTTGCATATTTTAATAGCTTACAAAGCTTTTACATTCTGAAGATCCAATATGACCCAAAAACTAAAAATAAACAAAGGTTACATTGTGGCCAGCAAGAGTAAATGTATAACTGTTAAATCCGACACATGTGACTATTATGTTTAACAGAATTAGTCCTTCCCCAATCAGACAGTTACAGGTTTTTAAAGTACAATATTAAATAAAAACATTTAGCTTTACACGATATTCCCGCCTCCACCCAATATGCATATAATGGAACATTATTGTATGTCCAACCAAATAATTTCACAGAACGTGAGGGGAGAGAAAAAAAAAAAAAAAAAAAAAAACACTGTACAAACTTCACAAAAGAGTGTGTTTGGTGTATGTAGAGAAATAGTGAAGTATGAAACAATATCAGTGTTGGGAAGAAAGTCAGACGAACTGGGACTGAAACGAGTATGGGATCCGGGCTTTAATGCGCATGTATCCACAAAATAACACATAACCCTTAGTCTACATCTTCCGAGTTCATTCCAACACATTAAAGCATGAATGAAGTGTTCTGTGGTACAAGTTCTTTCTGTTGGGAAGAATTAAGTGAGAGAACTGTATGACCTTTGGTCTTAAAATGTTTACAGCACTTTAAAGATGACATTATGAGCTGCAGACTGTTAAACGTGTGTACTTGTGAAACAGGCGTTTTACAGTGCAAACCCAGATGAAGGGAACTGTCCTACGTTACCAGTAAAAGAAGAAAATGGTGCTCACATACAAACACCTGCTGAGTCACCATGTTGGAAAAGAGTGTGGACAGCAGACAGCACGAGCCAAACACAGACTTTACAAGGGAGAGTAACCGTGAACACAGTGCGCAGCCATATTGCCAGAGCCACAAAGGACAGGAAACAGTCGACAGAAATATTCGCCTGCCTAAGTAGAGAAGGGGAGGGTGTGAGCACCTGTAAACTTAACATTATCCCAAGGCTTTGAAGAACAATGACGCAAAGATAACAAACAATGAAAACACACAAAAAGCTGTCAGGCAAAACAAGACAGGAGGAATGCGCTGAAGGACACAGGTGTACAGGGCAGCAGCACTACTGCCATAGGTCTTCTGTACGGCCAAACTTGAACACCAAGCCCCTGCAGGAGAAAAAACAGGAACACTGTCCACGTTAGGGAACGGGCTTCCACACAAGTTTAACCACGAACTCAACACACACATTCTGAACAACCTGCACCACATACCCAGGTAAAAAAGCCTGGAGAATTTGTCCTAACCCGTCTTCACAGCTGTCATTTTCACAGATACACCACAGTCCCATGAATAATAATAATAATAATAATAATAATAATAAAAAATTAAAAAAACCTCACCCAAAGAAGATGAAAGCATTTTGGAAGAAGACTGCAATGCCAGGGTAAACCTTGTCCTTTTCTGAAAGACAAATAAAAAAAGACTTCACAAAAACAGTCACCTTGTAAAGTAGAGGCCTTTGCAAAGTTAGGTGTATTTACTGAAGCAGCTCAGGACACAGAAGCTGTTTGTGAGACAACTTCTTTTCAAGCCCATATGCTGGCATTACAGTTCAGCAGGCAAACAGAGCGGACATGCAGAATGCTCCACATGGAAGAGGTGTCACTGTTTCACATTAAAATCGTCGGTAAACCGACAAACGTGTTTGTTTATGTGCTTTGCGGTTCAATTCTCTTAACAGGACTCTGACATTCACAGTTGCACAGGTGACATGCTAATGCTTACGGGGCACGACAAATCCACCAAACAGGATCCACATTGAGGCTATGAGCGATCCAAAGGCAAGCATGAACCCAATGAAGAGCCAGATCCGAGCACCTATGGACAAAGAGAGGAGATCCCATACTTCAGGGGTGCGACACTCGGCGGCAGTCACACGAACAGCTTCAATGCACTAAAGCCACTACCACCGGGAGATGCTCACCATAGTGGCAGAGGTGTACTGAGGGCAGAAGAGGAATTCTGGGTTACCCACCTGTTTGCCCCATGCAGCCTTCACTGTAGCTATCCCCCCTCACTTGACCATTGGACACTGCATTGATCCTGTTCTCAAAAATGCAATATGCAAGTCTTAAGATGTATTGTTCTTGTTGCTATATACTGAATTATGCATTTTAAAATGTTCTAAAAATATGATCAGCTCCATTTAAAATCTGCAGTTTCTTGGATAAAATTTAACTGGTTACCCTTATACCCCACAGACAAGTACAAGATGTTTGGTTCCAAAGATGTACCCTTTGATAACCAAAACTCAACATTTCTGTCATAACAGAAAAACTGTTGTGAATAAATGTACCGGATGAGGAAGTAATTAGTGATAAAGAGGGAGAGAAAGCTCGGTGGTCAGCTCACATGAGAAAGGCCACGGTAGCAATGACACCACACGCGTGATAGGCGTGGTTGAAGGTCGCTTGGTCTGGGTATTTCACTGCTGCATCAATGATGATCCACCAGCCAGTGAAGAACTACACACACATACACACAAACAAACTTCTTAGCTTGTCCTCCTGTTTTCTCTCATCCATGTGCTGAAGGCTGATAACTCTCTAGCTCCACTACAGTATGAACCAATAAATCTTTAATAAATCACACTGTTACACACAACTGACAGGTTATACAAAAGGCCAAATCCATCCTGCTGCTACCGAGTTCAAGTGTACAATTATAGTCATAAATTCACTTACCCCATGGAACACACACAGCACGTGTAATCTGGGTAATTTCAGTAATTATTGAGATAGTAATTTCACCATTCTGATAATAACAAACAATTCTACAAGTGCTGTGGAATGTGAACTGCTATGGTGAAAATCCCACTGTAGTTAGGACTGGAGTCTTCAGTTCAGAGGACTAACTGACTCTTTGTGGGCTGCTGGGTCAAGCCCGGGCTGCTCCCGTTACACAAGGTTGCATAAACTTACAAGCAGAACTACAGGCCACTGATTATGACATTGATCTGTGTGAATGGACAAGTACATAAAGAAACTAGAGACCATTGCAGACAAAGTAAAAAATACAAAAAAAAAATATCTGACACTGAGGTACCTATCCAGGCCAAGGGAACGGGCTATTAAATATCATCTAATCGTCCGTTTCTTGGCGTTATGGAGAAGTGAAGGACACGCCAGTGACGTGTTCTGGTTAGAGCTGTAACACATACCAGGATCCCCGCAGCTATGGAGGCGATGGTGTTCCTCTTCTCACTCCAATCCACGCTGCACTCACAGTCGCCACATCGGATGCTATCAAGAAATCCTGACATGGTTCTGCTCCGCGAACAGCAATAACAAGACAAACTTGCTTAAACCTGTGCAAGAAACACACTGCGAAGCCTTTTTGAATCTTAAAATACAAAAAGTCGCCTATTTCCTGAAAATAACAACCAGCCCACGGTTATCCCTTTAATGTTATACACTTAAGAAAAAAACTTGAGAACGTAGCAATGCAAAACGCCTTGTTGTTCAGTGCACAGGGACCAAGCGTCCTCATTCCTGCTCATAACATGCACATAGATCCCTTCACAAGACGAGAAAACAACAGCCATTGTTTTTCCAAAAACTGCCTTCAGAACGTTTCTCCAGTAGAGCATGTCCCGTTGATATATGTGATATGTAGTCCAACTTTAAACATACTACTCAACAGCACCAGCGAAACAAACGAAACACGTATTCAAAAGGAACTACAGGTCCCAGGCGGCACCGTAACACAGCGTTCCATAGCACTAGTATCAAACTGCGACAGAGCAAACGAAAAATACAAATGATTACGGTTTGTCAGGCACTGCACTTTGACGTTTCCAAACACATTAGACCTTCATAAAGAGGTTACATTTAAGGAAATGTCTAAACTGCACTTCACCGTTTTAATGCTAAAAGTTTACTGCTAATTTCACTGCATATTGACCCTTCATATTCAGTCAAAACAACAGGACATCACTTCATCCATGATCGAATGAATTCACAAGTACCGATTCTGTCATTGTGAAATACATATTTAAAAAGAAAGTGTACCTTTTGTCACCTTCCGTTCCTAGCACTGACAAAACGTAGGGATTAGATGCGTCCCCTTAGCGCATGCGCAGAGATCTTTTCCAGCCCACTAACGTTACCCCATGACGACTCCCCTGGCGAACCTTCAGAAAAACCCACATCCAGCTCGCATATATGATTTGCTCCCTGTAGAAGGCACACACTCCCAATGATTTTTACCAGCGCACTCTCATTGTTGCGCACTGATCAGCAAAATGCAAATAAATAAATATGTAGTTATGACACCAGGCGTGTTACATAACCTTATAAACGCAATTCAAATGACTGCGGCTGAGTTACTAAAATGTATTTTAGGGATCATTTGAACAATATTTTAGCCTACGTACAAATATTACCTTTTTATGCACACGTAATGAATGGAAAACAAGACACATCGTGGGGTTTTTGTTTATTGGTCCAGTGGGCAAATTCCTTTTTGGTTTTAATTACTTTACATGAAGCAAAATATATGACATTATCAAATTACTCAGTGTATCAAAATGGCTCAGTATACATGAAATGACATACATACCAAATGCTTATAAAATATACTCTCAACATTGAAGTATCTACGGTGGGTGTAGGTCCTAGTCTGAATGCCAAAAAGAATCAAGAAAAAACTATGAAAAGTGGATACAAAATGTAGAGCATCTATATAAAAGCCAAGTATAAAAATTCCTATTTATTAGAACTATTGCTAGTGTAACGGACCAAGGGAGCGAGCACAGCAACCGCCGTGTGTGGCAGAGGGTTGGCTGCAATATCAACCATGCTGTTATCATTGAAACTAAAATGATAAAGCAAAAATATAAAAAAAATCCATGAAATTATTTACTAAAATGGCAGGAAATTGTTTTTCTGATTTAAAAAAAATGAACTGAACCAAAGGCAATAAGGTACTAATTTCATCCTGTCAGTTTAACGTACATACATGTATCTCTCAGTCTTGCTGGTGCTGATATCTACAGATACCATAACCAGTAACAAATCAGTGGTCCTTTAGGAATTATACATGGAGTTAGTAAATTTATCACATGCAGATTAAAATATTTCAGTGACTAATTATCATATTATTACATTTGGCCTAAACGTGCTACAAGGAAAAGCCAGAATTGCATTGATTGTTGTCCACCGGAGGGCGCTCAAAACAGCTTTCACTGTAGACGGTTAAAAAACTTTGAGTAGCTGCAGAGCGACTGAAATGGAGAGGAGGAGAACGCCGAAGTAGCCGATATAGCCGTAAGCTCCGTTCATCCTTTTCCGTGGATCTATGAAAACAACGGCAATCCTCAGAGTAACTGTGTAAAGTATCTTTTACTTTTCTTGTCGAAGTTCAAACCAACCATAATACAAGGCAAAATTAAATGGCATTGAAGAAGAACAAGACACAGGCCTTACCACCAGTGTAGTATCCCCAGGCATAGGAGAACCTGCTGGTGACCCAGATAAAGCCCAGCACGGAGGCAGCAGTCTGAGCGTAAAACAAGGATGGAAATGGAGAGAGGTGTCAGGACAGCGCTGATCAGAAGTGACTCACACTGCTCAAAGTCTCACACTGCTCACTGGAAGTGCCGCTAAAAAGGACATCTGATATGCATCAAGTTTTTTTTCTGAGATTAAAAATTCTGAAAATGTTTAACCCAAAGGTTTCCACACGCATTAGAATCAGCGCGAGTGTTCTTCGTGCAATTACTACACGGTATCAGACAGGAATGTAATAAAGATCACCACCATGCCCACCAAGTGTGCCCGGGACAAGATGACATCTAAAGCCCCCCCCCCCCCCGGACATTTTTTAAACATTACAGGACCTTTTTGGCCCATCGCTTGACCCAGGGCTGGGGACAACCGACCCAATATTTTGGGTGCTAGCCCTGATAACCACACATTTCACACAAGAACAAGGAAAACTGGTACGTACAGGGTATACGAGTGCAGCGATGGTCTGGAAAACCAGCCACTGGGGGTAAACTTCAAGCGTGTTCTGATGCGCCCTCTGGATGCAGTTGAAGACCTGCTCCTTATCACTGTACATAGTGGGGTACTGAGATGGAAAAACAGACACACAAAAATCACTTGGCAACAGCTTTGTGCAAACTGGTCATGAGGACACCTCAGCTGTCATTTGGTTACATCAGGGGTGTCCAACCACGGTCCTGATGAGCTGCAGCGAGTGCAGGTTTTTGTTTCAGCTGGGGTACACCCCAACACAAGCAAAGCGGGTTTTTATTTAACGCAGAATCATATTCGGTTCTACACGTCGTATTAATAGAACATACATAAATTAGTTTTTTCCCCAGTTCGTATAAAACTCCCAAACAGGTGTAATAAAAACTAAACACACAAGGTACATATTACTATCTAGATTATAATTAATGCACAGGTGACCATTAGTATTATATAAAATACACATGCATGCGTGTGTTGTGGCAGTTCTTGCAGTCATGGAGCGTCAGCGGATCCAAAGATCAGAGACCCACCTTAACACCGTACTTCTTTCTTGCTGCTCCAACCTTAACGCCGAGGTAAGTCAACATGATCCAGCTGTAGAGAAACGTCAGGATGACGTAACCAAATCGTTCAGGAAGAATATCTACAATCTCCATTGCACTAGTAGGCTGGTGTTAAGTGCACGATAATCCTAACACTGGACCCTGACAGCCGTCTGAAGTTGTCTTACAAGCCTGCTGATAAGGGGCGGATCTCGCGATAAAAATCACGACCTTTGTTACAGAAGTGGAATGTGCGTTTACAGGAGTTAGATGTACTGAAACAGTTAAACCGTTGAACTGTTATCAAGAAGAGCAATAAACTGCCACGACATCAAAAGACCCAAACTCCAATTTGTTGCTTGGTTTTAATATGAACATGTCGAACAACAAACATCTCGGAAGAACGTTCCAGTAGGAGGGCTGCGCGCGAGGCGAGCTGCTGGCCAATCAGAGTGCGGCGCGTGACGGACGCGGAGCTCCCCTCCGTCCTACGTGCCAGTCTACTCAGTCTTCAGAGCAGAGTGGCCACGCTGCTGGGTGCGGGTTGCGTTATAAAACAACACAACAGAGACCACGAAGGACAAACTCGTCTCTCTCCCGACAGGATTGCCAAGGAGATCCGACTGGACGTGTCTCTAGCGACGAACCGTAAGTTGCTCTTCTGTACAGGATGACTGGGCAAGAGACAGTAATATGGCAATTATAAGCATTTCGTCTTAAAAATAAAAATTCATACCGTTGTTAAATAGTTGCGATATCTGATGAATAGTACAATTTTGCCAATATAAACGTTTTTAAAACACTGTCTTAGAAACGCATACGTAGCTGTTTTTATTTTGCAAATATGTAACTATTTAAATTTGGACATGACAGCCGTCATATTGCCAACACTGGACATTGTACTGCAATTCACTGTGATAAATTCTGAATATACACATATAGCCGGTTATATACAGTTAAATAGGTTTTGTTTTGCTTGAGTCAGTTGTGTTGTAACGGAAACGAACTCACTGGAAAGTTGTAGAAACGGCCGTTTGCTGTTCGCACTCTGACGAGCAGGGGGCGACAGAGAGGCAGCTCTGAGCACAGCGAGCCTTTCGTTTGTTGCCACGCAATGTTTACTTGTTTCGTCTCTAAAACACGGAACCTAATCAGATTGCCTGCAGACTATAACACGGGCGGAAGTAGTTAGCGTTAACGTGTCGTATTTCTCTCCAGATTGTGTATCTTTGTTAAACAAGGGACGTTAAAGCTTTCTAGGGCCCACGCTCATGTGATTAACAAGAGTGCTTTCAGGATTTTTTAAATGCTGCTTTGTATTAGTTCTTAAAAGTCTAATCGTTCTGTAAAACGTGTACTTGCTGTTAGTGTATTTGTTAAATGTAAGTTATTTAACCTTTTCCAGTCAAAGAGAACAATGAAGACTGGTGAGGAAGGTACAGTCCAGAAGAGCAGGTCGTATTCACGGTCCTGGTCTCGTTCGTCGTCCTCCTCCTCCTCGTCCAGCGTCGCTTCCAGCAGCTCCTGGTCCCACGGTGGGCATGTCCAGCGTCGGCGTGGTGCGAGCTGCCAAACACGGAGTAGGTCCCAGTCTAGCTCATCCAATGACTGGAGCAGGTCACGTTCCAGACCACGGCCACGCTGCCACAGGACTGCCTCACGTTCTCGCTGTGGGCATAGGCACCGACGCTGCTCTCCTCCACGCCAGTACCGGGCCCATTCACGATCCTACAGTCGAACACCCTCGCCATATGGGCGGCACCGACTGAGGTACAGGTCCAGCTCCCGTGGATCCCGCTTTGTGAGCAGCAGCAGGTTCATCAGCTCCCCCTACAGGAGTCGCTCCAGATCCAGGTCACCTGTAGGACCCAACATCTACCTGAGCCTGGATGGTAAGGCTAGTTATTCGCACTGACCTCCGTGCATTTGAATTTGAGTCTGTGGTTTTTGATTAGCTGATTCTGTTTCATGTTTGTCCTAAGATAAAAGAGAGCTGCTGCGCATTGCCCAGGAAAATGCAGCCAAGGCCCTGGGTGTGGAAAGCCTGGAGCTGCCTGTAAGTGTGCGGCCCATGCTAGAAACTCGTGAGCAGACCAAAAGCACGGAGGGGTCAGCCCGCAGCAGCCAGAAAAAGGTTAGTAACAATGACCGCTATCATGGGTGTACATCTTCCTGAGCAGGTAGGGGAGTGACAGTGTAGGAGAGGATGCTGTTTAGTGTAGCGGATCCACATTATCGTTTCAGCCAGGAGCCTCTTGAGTGTGACAGTACTTAACAGCTGTGGCCACGTTACACTCCCCTCGTATGGAAATACTGACAACTGTTTTCTTGAGAATACATTCTGAATACCATCCTTTAGAAACAAGCATAACTGTGTTCAGAGTAAGGGTCACAGTGTGGTGCTTGTGTGAGGACACCTTAAACCACATGGATGATGTTACACTATGAAGCACCATTACAGTGGACAGTGAAGCACTTGGCCTTTGTGAAGTTTCACTTGCCTGGTGTCAGTGATGCTGTCATTCTGTTTTTGCTCATTGTATTCCTGAAATATTATGGAGCCCTCCCTTCCACTCCAGAATGTGTTCCAGTGATCTGTACACCCCCCCCCCCCAAGGTGTCTTTAGTGTTTCATGTTTTAAAGCCTACTTTCTGTTTGCTTACTGTTATGCATGTTGAAGAGAAGTTTTGCTGCAACAACTTTTCTGCAGCATGCGAGTCTTGAGGAATATGTGGTTTAGTTTTACGTGCTCCATTTCTGTTTTATAGATCACATGACAGTGGTGCTCACCTCAGGGTGCCTGGGAACAAGTATGAGGTGACAATTAGTATGGGTGACATCATGGGACCTGTGGGGGGGTGGAGGGGTGGGTATTATTGCCCAGTCACATAATTTCATTTGTACACATTTACAAGTTGGCAGAATTTAACCAGCTGCATTTCTTATGGCCATCTAAACAGTGCACATTCAACTGTAATGTGCCAAACATGATATTTAAGAGGTGCTCTGGGACAAACACTGCTCAGTGAAGAGTTGCCATGGAATTGCTTACTACAGTACATGTTTGCTGCTAGCTGAACTGGGTACAGGGTTCACGTGTACATTGTTATTTAGCAGAACTCTCCAGCAACAGGAAGATCTGTGACTGTGTCACAGAAGAAGAATCCAAAACCAGTTGGTCTCCTGCAGGTTTGAGACCTGAAAGCTGAATTGCAAAGCACAGCACTCTCTGTGTGCCCTATTTCTTGTTTTGGTGTGCCAGCTGATATTGTTCATGCAGCGCTTCTGAGATTTCACCTGACACTTGTAAAGTACATATGCATTTAAGATTGTTTTAAACAGCTTGCTATGTCATCGTAGGCCATGTCAGTGGCCACATGATGGAGCTGCTAACTGGCAGAATATTTGTAAAGGCAGCAGTGACTTGTTGTGTGGATGAAATGAAGTGAGAGTAAGTGACAATCCACAAGTCTGCATGACCTGTGATTTCTCGTTTCTCTGCAGCAAGGTAAAGATGTGGAGACAGAAGACAATGTTCCCAGCCACAAAACGTCCCCCACCAGCAAAGTAATAACATTCAGCGTTCATGTAAGTGTCCACTTTCGTGACTTAATGAAAGTGATGTAGCCATTGTGCATGTCGAACACAAAGCTCATACCCTGTCTGTTTACCCACTGGTAATTGTGCTTAGCTGGAATACTTTTCACACTGACATACTGTGATTGGTGTACACGTTTACTTTAGAACACTGACGTGTGTCTCTGTCACTCTTTCAGAATATTGTGGCAAAACCCTCCAGCTTTCCTGGTGGTCCAGACGGCACAAACTCCAGAGTTGACAGTTCCACAGATCATGGGCCCTATGGCCAGTGGGTCCCCATTAAGGCCCGATCATTCCCTATCCCCCCACCACAGCGTCACCCTCCAAGGCCTGGTAGCTGTGTGCTTGAGGGGGCATCTCTGTAAATAATGCATCATATCACTGTACATAGCTGGACAGTTTCCTGGGTGTCATTTCAATACAAGATGTTTTTTTCAGATGAAAGGTGAAATAGTGAGAGGAAGATGAGGATAACATTGCAGGTGGGATTTTGTTTTATCCTTTACGCTTTGTAGTATTTCTGAAGATGTATTTGTATTACTTGAATTTTGAATAAAGAGTGAAATAAAGAAATTTGAAATGGCCTCAGTAGTACTGATTGCATTCAAAGCTTTTCTAATATTTTCACAATTTAAGATTTGGAATAAAATGATTCCACCCCGGGCCATGGCTGCTTCTACAATTTATTTTTATTTATTTATTTTTTTTAATTTTTTTTTTCTTCATTCTTCCACTTTTTGACCACTGGGTGTCACTGTAATACTCTAGAATCAGGACTCAGCACCAGTGTATTAACTGGTCTCAGAAGCCATCGGTGGGCTCTGCAAGATTTTTTTTTTTTTTTTTTTTTTTTTTTTTTTTTACCCCTTTAAAAAAAATAAAAGCTCAGCTTGCTGCTAAAATTTTATTATATGTTTGTTAAAGTTTTTTGTAGGTGAAAAAAGTGAATGTTAT